>JAIUZE010073346.1:0-52088 GCA_022085475.1 Heliosperma pusillum | reverse complement strand
AAACAACAACATAACAATCAAACATCGACACAACCCAAAGACCAAAACCCGGACCCACCATGGACCAACCCAGACCGGTCTGGACCGGGCCTGAACCGGCCTGAACCGGCTGGTTTGGGTCCGGTTTCCAGCCATTCTACACAGTTCAGCCAACCAAATTCCAAATAAATTCCAAACTTGTTTTAATTAACAACATCCATTTTTAAACATCCAATTCAACCATCATCATACAAAAATAATTATTATGTACAAATCATAAAAATATGTCAAGAATACTAAACTTGTTATAAATTCATACAACATGATAAAAACAACTACTTATCATGTTACTACCAAAAATCCATAAATAACAACCATATGAACAAAAACTAAAAGTATGAACCAAAAACAAAAGAAACAAAAGCTATGTAACATTAAATCGTCGAGTAACTCGGAATCGTTACCTTAGCTAGTAAAATCAATTAGCACCAAAATAAGAAGTATAAACTAAGAAACCCGTCTTCTAATCTTCCCCTAATATATACGAGTCACCAAAATCGTCTTCAAAATCTTCCCCTATAAGAAATGACAAGAAAAACATTATTAGAACTTAAACTTGATTTTCCATAATTAAATGTTGAAAACGATTTTGTCGGATTTGAAATTAAACCGTACTTGAAGATGGAGAGCGAAGAGGAGATTCTAGAAATCTAAGTTAGGACGGATTTAATTAAGAAATGAAGGTTTTATGATGATTTTGCTCAAGAACGACGAAGAACAAATGAAGAACGACGAAGAACGAATGAAGAACGATGAAGAACGATTAATTAGATCTTAATTTGATTGATTGTAAAATGAAAAGTTGTTGGTGAGTAATGAAAAGAAAGAAAAGATCAAGGCTTAAGAGGGGAAAAAGAGACGTGTGAAATGGAGAGGAATCGGGTCTGTTTTTACGCGATTTGCGGAGTTTAAGTTGACAGACCGATAAAGTTACAAATATCTTAGATATTTTTATTAGTTTAATCATATTAATTAAAAGATCTAATATGAGTGGAAAAAAAGTGACATGGGGCGTATGACTCATGTCAAAGTCCGGTTTCGGGACTTAAGTTGACCCGGGAATAGTTAAATGACGTTTGGGGTTAAATCATAAAACATTCTCTTTAATTCCGAATAAATTCAAAATAATTCTATTAAATTATCATAAATCCTAATAAATCTTAATAAAAATAAATTAAAAATATTATTTTTTTAAATAAAATTTCGGTCTTCAAAATTACAAGGCGAGTCGGGAAAAGTCAACGAAAGTCACAGTCGACTTAAAAGTCAAGAAAAGTCAAAGATGACTTAAAAGTCAAGAACATTTTGTACGACTTAAAAAGTCAGAAAAAAGTCAATGACGATTACAAGTCACAGAAAAGTCAAAGACGACTTAAAAGTCAAGAAAAGTCCAAAGATACGAAAACGGGATTTTCATGAAATCTCTCAGAAATTCCAAATACGAACTCGGAATTTCAAAATACGACTCGAAACAATAAATTCTATTTTAAAAACTTAAGTCTGCTGAAAAGTGTTAGTAAATATTTTTACTAGAAAAATTGGGTACTTTTCGGGTTGTTACAAGCTTCCTCCTCGCATTCAGTCAGATATTTGGACTTCTCTTTACCGCTTTCATAGATCTTAGAGTCCACAGGCTCACGCTTCCTTAGCTTCTCGCGCTCTTCTGGAGTACTAGCTTTCCTCCATCGCGGATATGAGTAAGATACCCATAGGGAGCCAACAGGAACGAGTATGAACCACATATTCCTTTGCACCCATCTGGAGGCCCATTCCCTACAAAACTCTGCAGTATGGGCGAAGCTGGTCTGGGGAATAGTATGAAGTTTCGGGATCCTCTACTTAAGGCCCACTTGCCTTACCAGTCTCTCCGGCAAAATACATACCATGAATTCCAAACCAGGAATGCGAAATGACCGAGTTGTGTCGAAGGATGATGACCCAGTGACTACTTAGAGATGCCACCAATGCACAGTCCATCGGATCAAGGGGTCGCCTTCACCTTTTGGTTTATTTTCCCAGTAGCTGGGAATCATGGTGAAGTCAACCATATAGAGCGTAGTCCTTATGGTGATTGAACAATCACGATATCCTTGAACATTAACTGGAAGCTCGATCAATCGCAGACGCTCCATCAACCATATCTGGGGGGCAAGAAAGAATGTCAAAACAAAACAACAAAAAAGACGAAAAAAAAAAAGACGAAAAAAAAGACGAAAAAAAAAGACGAAAAAAAAAGACGAAAACAAAACGAGAAAGACGAAAAAAAAAGAGAGAGGGGAAGGGAAATAAAGGAAGGGTTCTTACATGCAGGACGATAGGACTCCCAAGATATGGAAGCTCTCGATTAGCCTTTATGTTATCAAGGCCAAGGATAATCTCTCCTAAACAAAGGCAAGCTGGGCTCTTGCGCAGCTCCATTTGTTCCACCAAACTCAAGAAAAGAGGATCTCCCCTCATCTCCTTGTCAATATGCCCTTTGAAGATAGAACCATGCAGAAGGCAAAACCCAAAGGCTCTGCGCCTCGCAACATACGATAAAGAAGGATCTTCCCTATTTATGAATGGCTCCATAAAGTCATGCATACAGACACATTTTGAGGTAACATAGCGGTCTACCTCAGCTTTAGTCAATCCCCGGAGGTCCCTGAATTTATTCTTATACCCTTGGGAGTTAAGGTGTATAACTGGAGCATTCTCTAGGTCACATCCCCCATTGGCGGCTATTTTTTCCGGGAAAGGACTAATATCGCCTCCCGGAAAGGCAAATACATGTAAATCTGAATCTCAGTACTCAAGGCAAGCATCTAGGAATGGCTTTACTACTTTCACCAGTTTTAAACTCAAGATTGTCCATAGATTGTAGGCACCGATGTCATGTTTCTAAACATGGGTGAACTCATTTGTCCATTCTTTGAGGCAGTTTTCAAAGGCATCCATAATATAGAAAGGTTTTTGAGATTGGAGAATTATTTCATGTGAGAGACGGATTATTGGAGGAATTGTAAGAATAAAATCTTCAACCGAGATCGCTATATATACTATTTGTCTTTTCCTAATTTTAACCGGGGTCTTATTGGCCCAGGAAACGACGCAGCATTAGCTGCGCCCTTTCGAAGAGTCGCAGCTCTTGCTGCGCCTCTTCCTCAAGCTCTTTCTCAGAATTTCCTATTTGTGCACCTTCCTACTTCGTGTTCGTCTATTATTTCCTATTCCTATAGGATATGGGGTCGGCAATCATGCTGAGTTACCAAGGTTTTTGGATTTCCTAATCCTCGCCGGGTTTGGGTTTCTAGATGATAATCGACATTTTCACCAATTACGCACACTTATTCATTTTCTTTTCTTTTTTAGAAAAATCTTCTCATTTCCATTTTTTCTAAACTTATATATATCTTTTCCTTTCTTTTTTTAAGGGGTAACTTTCCCCATTGCCGGTCATATTTTTTTACATTTTCATACATTTTTCCCGCTAGTTTAGGATAATTATCTATCACATGTACAAGTTTGAGTAGATTATTTGCTATATACTGCATGTAATTTATGTGAATTCTATGTAAATTCCGGCAGCATGACGGTAGAAACCGCCAGCTACCAAACTTGCCTTTAAGCTAACTTCCAGGAACAAAGAAATCCATCAACAAAAGCACTCAGGCCGCCGTAACACAATCAAAAAGTAAATATATACACAAGACTGGAGGCTCTCGCACTAAAATCAAACCCAAAACTGGGGGCTTTCTCCCAAAAACAAATCCAAATGTAAAACAAATCCAAAACAAAGTTTAATATATCCAAAGTCTACAAACAAAAAAAAGACGGCTAATCCTCCATTTCCCTCAGCAAACGAGCTATCTCCTCTCGAGACTCCGCTGTCTCCGCCCGAGACTCTACCAGCTCACGCTCCAAGGTTTTCTGCGAAATAAATAACTCACTTGCGTCAGTCATTACATTTCAAAAATACAACAACGACAATAAATGAAAAGGGAGAGATATGTTCCTACCTGTCGGTCCTGGCCACCTGCGAGTGCCTTAACGGCTGTAGCCCGCAACCGGTTGGCCACCCTTCACAGCACAACATGCCAAGACGACGCCACCTACATTCAAATACAAATCAAACTTAAAACAAATGCATTCCTATGCAACAAGGATGGTCATGGATTGGAAGCTCGCCCTCCTCACGAGGTGCTCCCACTTCTCCAAGCCAGTCTCGGTCATCGTCTCGCTGAACTCACAAAGCTCTGAAATAGTTGTGGAGCCAGTCGCGTCCGTGTACTCAAGCCACTCGGGGTAATCTGGGAGCTCAACGCCCGCCACCTCGATCTCCTGCAAAAATCAAATGATTCATCAACAAGCAACTTATCATTTTCTATAAATTCTACACAACAAAAAGCAAGCAATGCTTACCACAATCGGTCAGTACGCCAATCTCTGACGAACGAATCCTAGGTAATCCTCGTCAGGAAGAAGGAGGGCGTCTCCACTCACGTCAGCCAGGTCAGCCTCTCTCTCAGCGTCAGAAGGCTCCCTAAACATCGTCCCTGGGTGATTGATATAGACCGTGAAAGCCTCACGAGAGCACTGCCGAGTCAAAAGGTCGCCCACGTACCACACAGGTCCCATGGGCGTCCTCAACAACAACTGACTCGAACTCCTAGGACGTAGGACCTCAGCCCCGAAAGCTGGTGCGACAAGGTAGTCAACCCAGGGCCTCAGAACCAACTAAGAGAAAGAAAGGAAAGGGTCATTCCTATGATCCAGTTCAAGATGATGATAAAACAAAGGATCATTCCTTATGATCTTTCTTCAAAATGAAAGACAGGAAAGAAAGCAGACATAAGTACGTACGGGCTCCAGCTTCTGGGCATTCACGCCCCTCCTGCAGACATAATAAGAAGAACGATGGCTCTTCTTACGGCATACCACCCAGTCCCTCACAACTGGGTACGCCCTCGGCTCAGGCTCCGTCCCCTTGGGCGCGAAGCCCGGAAAAAAGGAGTACACCCACAGCTGCAAAAGGATAATGATAGTATCAACGTCAAAATCAAATATTGAACTCTCAATCAAATGCAAAACAAGATTATTGATCTTTCAATAAAGTAAAAAATGAAGTTTCGTACCTCCAGTAAGAGTCCAGGACCGACTGTAGCAAGAGAAGTCCCCTTGTCCATCAGCTCCGGCCTAACCATGGCCCTCATATAGCGAGTGAGGACCGCAAAGCCGGGAGTAACCCAGTCCCAACGACCTAGGTTACTCAGGTTAGAAAGGAAAGGAAGAAGCTTCGTCGACAGCCTCTCCCCCTTGTCTCCGAAGTAAATCAAAGACAAAAACCACCACAACCAAAGTCGAGCCCTCTGTTCAGCAGTACAAGGAGGAGGAGCCAGCATCTCTGCACCTATCCTCACTCTCGTTGGAGTCCTGCCCGGAAAGTAGTCTCTAACGTACTAGCTTTGCACCAACCCAAAAGGAGCAGCCGCCCCTGCCGGCGGGTTCCAACCTATCAGCTGTCTCGCCTCCTCGGAGTCAACCCTCATGGCCACCGATGGCCACTCCAAGCTCTCCTCGCCACATGGCAAACCAGAAATCATGCCCTAATCCTCCAACGTAACTCCAACCTCCCCAAAAGGCATGTGGAAGGTCAAAGTCGTATTACAGTTTGGCGCCTACAATTCAAATCAAGAAAGTCAGCTAGCATTTTATATAATAAAAGAAGTGACAAACGGATATGGAAGACACAAGCAAACACAAAGGCTTACCATGCTCTGTGCCGTTCTGTAAGACAGGTAGCTCTCTGCTTTCCAAATGAGATGTCTACCATCCCATCTCTCAGCCCACTCAGGTGCGCCCTCCAAGTGGTGTCCAGCTCGTCCCGTATTAATCCTCCTCGGAACCTCGTCCTCAGCCGCTCCGGTCTCTTGTACCACCTCGGCTGGTATATTTTCTCCCACACGGAAAGAAGAAGGCTCAAGATATATGTCCATGGGAACTCTCCCGGACGTAGAAGGAATGTCACCTGCACATGTCAAAGTTTCAAACGTGTCAAATATTTCCAGCAAATCCTCAGCGGTTTCAAACAATGTCAAGCACACTTTAAGACGGTTTAATTCATTTTCAAGAACTTTTCTGGTCATCTTTGATCATTCTTTTGAAAACCCGACTACATATGTGATGTGAGTTTTACTTAACCTCGCAAGCGAATGAGTTATCGTTGGGTATTGCAAGGGTCGTATCCCAAGGGACGGTAATTATGGTTCTAAGGCGGTTTAATCAAATTCTATTTTAGTTCTAGCTAATAGCAAGTTGAAGAGGATTAATGATAAACTAAACTAACAAGAAGGCAAGGATGCGATGTAAAACAATAATTAAAAGGAGCTAGGGTGGATGGGTTCATTAATGCAAGTATAGGTCAATTATGGTGGGGGTTAGGACTAGTCTAAAGGCTAGTCTAAACATGTCTCCACCTCTCGGTGTAAGACGGATTAAAGGGCAGACCTCCACCTCTCGGTGTGAGACGAGCCCTAGTCTAAGGTTCGATTGGGTTCTCGCCCTAACCTTCCCCTAAACATCCAACACACACAACAATAATACAAGTCTAAGCTCTCGCTCAAACTAGCAATAAAACATGAGAAAGACTCAAATTACTCATTCAAGCATTTCAACAAAGACCTTGTGTGCACAAAACAAGTAGACTACCAAAAGACTTAATCTTTAAGCCCAATTACCATAATCGACCCATAAACTTACATTAAATCCCCCATCTTACCCTAGTCTAACACTACTCACTCATACTTATGAAGAAAAGCATTAAAGATGGATACTTTGATATGAAATAAACAAGAGAAGGCATATTCAACATGAAAACTAAGTAAATAAACAAGAACTAGTAATTAGAAGACAATTAATGAAATAAAGATGAGAAATTGTGCCAAACTTGTAAGAAAGATTCAAACTTAGATTAATAATCAAATAAGAGTCTCCTCTTGTCTTCAAATTACAACCCAATTGTTCAAAAATAGCTAAAGGAAAGACTAGATCTAAAGATAACTAAGTAGAAAACTAGAGTAATTAGTGCTAATTATCAAAGGATTAGAAAAATGATTAGGAATATTGAAAGCTAAATCTAGGGTTTTTGTGTCTAGGGTTGTGTGTCCAAAATGAATTAGGAGAGGGGTATATATAGGTTGGTGGAATTGAGGGTTCAAAATGAGAAGGGAAGGTGAAAATGCGGAGTAGGGGTCCCAGCCGGTCGGCCGGCTGCCGGTGGCTTGGACCGGCTGAGCCCCTATGACTTAAACGTCGAGTCTTCTTCATGTGAGATAGGTCTCAGCCGGTCATGCCGGCTGCCGGTGGCTTGGACCGGCTGAGACCATCTGCTATCTTCCATTTTTCGAGCTTTGTTTGACGTATGTGGGGTGCTCAGCCGGTTGGCCGGCTGCCGGTGGCCTAGACCGGCTGAGCCCCGCTGCTCCTCCTCCTTCATTTCCGTCTTCATTGTGGGATGTTGGGTGCTCAGCCGGCTGGCCGGCTGCCGGTGGCCTGGACCGGGTGAGACCCATGTTTCCTCTTCCTCCGCTCCTTTTCTTCCTTTCTTCATTGTGTTTAGTTTTGTGACGGTTTCTCGGTTCTCATCTCGTCTCGTCCTTGTCTTGACATATTTCCTATGAATTGAGACGGAATAAAATAGTATGAGAGTACACGAGATGAGGGCCAAAATACGATAAAACCGACGCCGAACAAAACTAAATGCGATGAAACATAGGAAAATAAAGAGGGGAAACGGTCTAAAATAATCATATATCAAACCTCCCCACACTTCAACATTACTCGTCCCCGGGTAAGTGAGTGGACAAAAACAAGACCCTTATTTACATAAGCTAAACTAAACTACTAAAATCCTTTGAAAGGCAATTAACGGGCCTTCTCCGTCCCTTCAACTCACAACGAAATACAATGAGGTATGTACTTCCTTGTAAGGCAAGTGGGGGCTTGCGGAAAATTAAGATGCATCCAAGATTAAGCACGTAAACGACATAAAAGATGCATCAATCAAAAGAACAACCACTTTCCTCATCTAAGCGGTTGGGTTTCGTTTCAAAAACCAAAGGTCTAGTTCGGGAGATACCGTCTTAGAGTCTCAACGAGGTGTCAACTCCCTAATCATGGCTCAAGCAACCCGAGTATGACCCCCAAATTCCAATGAAACGAATTCAAAGGCGGGCAAAAGGGAGGCAAAGTCAACCGTATAAAGCAAACACGACACGACTCGAGATTCAACCAAATGCGACCCATGACTAAGAGAACTTAGACTACCGACTTCCTCACGGTTTTCACTCGTCACTCATTTAAAGAACGGGTGATTTTTGTGACAAAAGGTAACCAAAACCACTAAACTACTCGACTTGTGAGACATGCCCGCAATTTAATGTGTAGTCCTCTCCTATATGGTCGCATATGAGATGTAAAGATAGTAATGCACATAAGGTGAAACAAGGGTTGAAGCGGGGATAGGTAGTGGGTCGAAACGGGGTTGGTGCAAGCACCGTTATGGAAATGTGGAGTTACAAATCAAGAAATTGTCCAAAATTCCATTTCTCCCAATTTATTACAACAAATGAAAATATCAAACTTGAAAGTCCGATTCACTTGGAAAAACATCAAATCCCCATTTGTTTTGCAACGTCTTTTTCTACTCGCTTAATGATGGATAAGAAGTGTTGCTTGACTTTTTCTCTTGCAAAACATGAAATAAATAAATATGAAGTGATTTTTTGCTGGTTTGCATTTTTCTTTCTTTTGTATTTTGTTTTTGCTTTTATAAAACCTCTTTATTCAAAATCAAAGCCAAATATAAACCAATTATTTCAACTCAAATGAACTTAGCTTGAGTTCACTAAATAGGACAAAAATTTCCCTTTTCAAAACACCAAAAACAAAGTGACAACTTTCTTGATCAAGTCTAACGCTAAGGCTTAAAGGGGATGCAAAAGTTGGTCCTAATCTAAAGGGTTGAAAGTAGGCTTATATGGCAATGTAAGGCTAAAAAAAAATTAATTATAAGTAACGGATTGTTCCAAATTATGCACACAAAAAGGGAAAACATCTCGCGACCTAAGTAAAGAACGACACACTTGTGCGTGAAGATGTGACATGTCACGCAAGGAGCCTACTCACAACCTATGGAGACCGGGTATGAATGCACCGGTCTAAAGGAGGCTCTAGGTCTCACATGTAAGTAGCTTTGTCGAAGTCAAGGTCTAGCCTACGGTCTATTTAGTCTCACAAGGCGGTCCATGGCTTTTGGGTTAACTCTACTCCCCGGGTGTCTAACAAGGAGGTCAAAGAGGTGCAAGCGAATAGAAGGGGGAAGACACGGTTAAGACAATCTCATCATTGGGGTATCATGTTCCCTTCCTACACCACATTTTGTTCAAAATATTTACGAACTCAATGCAAGGCAAAATTAAAACGACAAATAATTATTCACATGTGACGGAATGCAATTCTAATTCCTAATAACAATCAAATAGATATGCAATACTATCTAAACTAGCAGCACATAAGCAACACACATCAAGTTCCCAAGAAACATCCTCATCAACAATTTCCCGTTCTCCTCCATATTAATCAAAATAAGCGAAAAGAGCGGAAAAAGGAGAAAATAGTTGGAAAGAGTATACCAAGCGGTCTTCTATTCTCCTATTGTTTCAAATGCTCCATGTGTGCCTACATCACTTGTTAGACAAAAAGAAATATATACAATGCAATATTTTTGGGTTTTTTTTGAAGATTTTTCAATTTTTTTCAATTTTCTTTGAAATTTTCATCGCGCATATACAAAAATTTACAAATATGTACAAAAATGGATATTTCCCTCCCCACACTTAAACCGGAAATTGTCCCCAATGTCCAAGTGCTAGGAGGAGAATGAGAAAATCAAATGAACGTGTTTTTGTTCTTTTTGAGGAGTTTTTGAAAAAATAAATAACATGTTTTTGGTTTTTCCTTTTTTCAAAAATAAGAAAGCCATGTGAACTACCCTACATGGATGCAAATTCTATATGTGACGATATATTACATAATTAATATCTAATGCAACCTAAATGAATGCAACTAGATGTCCTAATCGAAAATAAATTACAAGTAACTAAATGCATGCGGAAATGTAAAATGCATGAAAGGATTTGGATTTAGGGATCATACTTGTCATTCTGGATTTTGAAATGGGAGCATCACCAACCTTCTTCACTCGGAATCTCCACCGGACTCGGTGTTCCCTCCCTCTTCGTCACCCGTGCTCAAGGGCATGGAGGGTCCTCCAAGGAAGGCACCACTCATAGTCGGGTCTTCACCCACCACCACCCCATCTCCCGTGATGAACACCTCCCCCGAGGTGTGTGGAGGAGCCCCGTACCAATGGGCATCATTGCCCTCGTCATGCGTGGGTGGGGGCGGAAAGATAGTATCACTCCAATAATCTTGGGTGCCACGAATGTCACCGTAGGCTACGGAGCCGTCGGGGGTCGCATAATCTCCATCAGGAGGAAGGTAGAAGCGAGGATGAAGGTCGGATGGGTGGTTGTATCCCCGTCTCATGAAATCATCGTATACGGGGAATTGAGCCACCGATTGGTCGTAGTTGACCCGATCGATCTTCCGGTGAAGCTCTTGCCGATCCTCGACGGCCGTTTGGAGGCCGAAGTTCACGTTCGCCATAAACTCAACAAGTGAGTCGGGAAGTGGGAATTCTTGCGGAGGTTGGCTAGTAGAGCCTTGGCCTTGTTGAAAGGCCCCAAAATGAGTACCGTTTTGGAAGAAGGGTGGTGGTTGGTTGCATTGTAAGGAGGAGGTAGTGGGCCGTTGTCGATCATGGCCGAAAACTCGGGGGCCCTCGGTTGTGTCTGAAAGTCCTAGACCTTTAATTAGACTCCTCTAATTAGTTCATTAAATTACATTAACTTAATGATTTAGGATCTAGTTATCATGCATGCAAATATAAAAGCATAAAAGAAAAGATAAGATGAAAACATCCTTACATGGGGTATTTTCGGTTCAATATGGGCACAATAAGAACTCCTTCTTATTGTTCTTGAGCATGAAATTAATGGATGATCCTCCATAAAACAACCTCCAAAGTAGAAGGTCTCCTTCTTGTTGCACCCAAGACTAAACCCAAATAATCTAAGCTTATTATTAACTAGATAATAAGTAAGAATTAATACTACTAATATTATGGTATCACTACACTAGTAATATGACATAAATATTAGTTTGTATGTGAGTTTAGAGAGATGTTGGAGGTTTTTAGAAAGAAGAAGAAAATAAGCATAAAAATCAAGTGTTTGAAAATGAACAACAAGTGCCCATTATATGGCACTATGGCCGGCACCCACAAGCCCCAAAAATGGGTGATTTTCTTCTTATTTTATTCACATGCATAATGGTAGTGTATGGGATTGTATAATGATAATGATCATGTGTCATACATGTCATAACATAAGGTGGAGTGTATGATTAGATGAGAACAATCATCATTGATCTCCACTAGTACTATATCCGGCCTCCACTAGCAAAATGTGGTCTATTTTGATTTTTGATATTTGTCCCACAAATACTTATAATCATATGTTTAATTATCTTGTATAATTAAGTGTTAATTTGATCATATAACAATTATATGACTTAAATTAATGAACAATATGTACTTCACTTTTAAGTGATATTTTACCATTATATCAATATATAATGGATCCCACAATGCCCAGTTAATTTATTTTACAACTCCTTTTAAATATAATTAACTAATTACCTCTACCTCAAAATATATGCATAACCTCAACTAATTTAATGAATTAACGAATAATCACTAAATAAGACGTAAAATTTATTCAGTCAGTTATCGTATAATTGACTAATAAACTTAAGTGAAATGAGTTCCTAACTCAATTTCTAATAAATAACTCTCGTAACTAAACGTACATATCAAATATATGTAATGATCTAATTAAACTCTATCGTATACAAATAATTAGTATTCTATTTGGGTCTCATCCTATAGGTGTGACCTAAAGGGATCAGTTGATCACCGCCTTTATACGACAATAACGTCAAACTCTACACAGCCGAGCGTTACCGATTGACGTTAATCAACTGACGTGGAGTATCAAATTATAGTAATCATGCCACGTATATTCCAAATGAGATTTATTATATAAATGCACTATTGTGGAGGACACTTACTCCAACAGTGTCGGGCTCTTGTTCTGGTTCCGCCTCAATTTCGAGAAGGTAGTGAGGAGAATCCCTCACGATCTTCATCTTTAGAGCATTGGGAAGCGGGACCGAATTTTTCTCTACCCCGCCCACCTTGACTTGCCAATAGCTTTTATCATCAAAGGTGTTTTTCTTGATCCACTTTAAGGAGTATTGGATGTAGTCGGAGGTCAAGTAAGTATCCCCCGGGAGAAAGTTAACGCCGGGCAAAGTTCGGGTGAGGCATTTGGCAAGGTAGGTTATGATGCCACTCACTACTATCGCCGAGGTACCCGCCGGTGAGTTGCTAAGACGGGCCAAATGCACGGCGAAATGGTGAGCAATGCAAGCTTTGAAGGCATGGGGTCGGGTGAAGAGGTAGGACCCTAGAATTTCAAGGTCCGGGGTTTGGAAATTATGCGGCTCATCCCGCCCAAAAATAGTAAAACCCACAAACCGATGCCAAATGCGGATGGCGGCATTGTGAACCGCATTGGCCGGTCTCTTCACCCCCTCGCCTCATCTATTCCCGATATGGCCTTCCAAACTCTCCCCAAAACATATTCCTCAGGTGGTTTATGGGAGGGGGCTGGGTCAAGCTCAAAGTGTCTAGGGAATTCTTCCAAGGAGAGGTTATAATCCCGGTTGAGAAGTCGGAATTGCAAGGATTCCACCTTAGAGTTTCGGTCTTTGATAACATTTAGGGAGCTCAAAAATTCACAAGTTGGGCGGGGGGAGGGTTTTTCATGGATGTCGTACATCCGCTTCATACCCACCCCGATAAACAAATCAAAGGTAATTTTATCTAACCCTAGAGCTCGGATATAGGCGCGATGAATAAAACGAGTGTTGTGGAGGGGGCGTTTTTTAAACAAAACGAATTTACCTTTTTGGGGTACAGAGGCAAATTCAAGACCCGGAAAGTCGTGGTAGGGACTCGCGTTGTTGGCCGCTCCCGCCACCAATGCCGCTTGGGCGTTCGCCAGCTCTCCACTTCTCGCTCTTTTTCGTGCCGCAGACATGGTGAAAAAGAAAGCTAAGGGTTTAGATTAGAGTGGGTAGTGTAGTGAAGGTGAGTATGGAGTTGGGTGATTTTTGGAGGATTTAGAGGGAGAAAATTTTAGAGGGAGAATGTGAATTTTAAGAAAATGATTTAGATTAGAATAAAAATAAGGGGTAAAGGGAGTATAAAGCTCGGTCAGTGGGTCTAAGCCGGTCAGACCGACGGGCTGTCGGGTGACCGGCTCACCCCATTATGCCCAAATTTTTTTTTGCGTTTTTCAGTTAACACATCAGATGACCTCAGCCAGTCAGACCGACCGGCTGCCGGTGCGCCGGCTAATCTTCCTTCCCCTTAATTTCCCAAACTCTTCTTCATCACTAAGTGCATTCAGCCGGCGGACCGGCTGCCGGCCTACCGGCTGAAGTTTCTCTCCTATTCAAAATTCAAAGATTCGCCTTGATATATGAGTTCCAGCCGGCCGACCGGCTGGGACGCCTCTTCTCACCACTTTTTCAACTTTTCTTCACATGGGGTGGTCATAGTCGGCTGGTCGGCTGCTGGCCTACCGGCTCACACCCCCCTTTATCTTTTATATAACAATAGTAACCAAATATTGAGCAGAGGGTCCCAGCCGGTCAGACCGACCGGCTGCCGGTCACCTGGCTGAGACCCATTTCTTTGTATTTTCAATAATTTCCTTTGTTTTCGACATTTATCCTCTAGATTGACTTCCGACTTCCTTACTTAGCCCCGAGATTCGATTTTTCTGCTTTCAAACCGACTCACCTAGTCGGGACGAAGGCTAAGCAAAGGAGGGTCCCACTTTCCTCACGACACAAACTTCATACAAACCAACACGATCCCATCACCGAATCCAAAGTTGCACAAGTTGATGCATAAATCCAAATGTAACTAAGTTCTAATTTAAAATGCATGCAATATTTAAAAAAGGGTGGTGGTTGTGCAGCATAATGATGGGGATCTCTTATGTTTTGAGGGATTCAAACTTGAGACAAACAACCTTAGGGGGCTGTTCAAAATCAGAGAAGCAACACCTCAAACAATGAATGATTTCTGAACAAACAATGTAACTTGAGGCTCTTTTTGTGGTGATTTTTTTGGTTTTGACAAGATGAAAACAAGTGAAATAAAAGGATATGAACTTTGGTCTAAATTCCACAGCTTAACACAGGAATTTTAACTAAAGAACTAAAGGTGAATCTGAAAGAGAGCTACCACAGCCAAGCACAGATAGTTCCTTACAGAATTCGAACAACAAGGATCATTCAACCACAGCCTAGCACAGGAAGAATAATACTTGCCAACAGGTGACTAATCAACACTCACAGCCAAGCACAGAGATGTCATTAGGCCCGACTCAAATAACTAAGCAATGCACAAGTTATTAAGATTTAAATTTGAGAGAAAACTCATCTTTTTCATTCAACATAATCTTTCATTAGGTTACAAAGCAAGGCTTATATAGGCCAAGAGATACACATCTAAGGGTCTCAAATGCATCGTCTAATGTACAATAAAGTCGTGGCCTTGGCCTTACACAAATCAGAAAAAACAAACTAAGGACAAAAGCATAAAGCATAAAGCATAAAACAGGCTGCTCCTCTTTGTCTTCTTGTAGAAGGTCAATTAAGATGTGTAAGACCTTGGAGCTTGAGCTTTGCAGCTACCATCGTCAAGTACACAATGTTAATATGCCTTTCAAGTCGTGCCATTCTCTTGCCTAGCCAAAAATAGCTTTCAAAACAGCCTTGGTTCATGGTTGTGCAGAATTGGTTCCACCTGGACCCATTTGTTTGGACTTAGCTAAACCTGCCTTTTTATTGTGAATTAGCAAAAACTCTCCTAGACTTTTGTTTTCCTAAGACCATAAGGTAAGAGTATTAGGCCTTGAAATAACTTAATTCACATTAGGGGTTGTCTTGGATGAAGCTCTTTGATGTTGGACCTGAACCGGGTGAGATATGACATGGACCCTTCTGATTGTATTTTGTAACGCTCATAACTCCCTGCTCAGGATGAATTTGAAGACCCATGATAGCTCATTGGAAAGATATAGATGTTAGCTTTCATGTCACAAAGAATCAGACCCAAATTATATCTGGAACTTTAGATATTGAGGATTGAGTACAGACAGGTCACTGATAGCATGTGCTGTAATAGTTCAGCATTCAGGGGCATCTTGCAGAGCCTGTAGTTTCCAGCACAGATAGAATTAGGAGTCTCATGAGTAGCCAAATTGAAGCTCAATGAGTTAGCTTCCTCCTCCAGTTGGAATCATGCAAAAACAGTTCCTAGAACTTCAGTTATAAGCCTTTGAGTGACAACAGGTCAATTCTGAATATCCTGCAGTTTTCCTGTACATCAGGATGAACTTCAAAAAATCATATCTCCTTATCATGATGACTCAAATGAAAGCTAATGAAGTTAGCTTTCATATCAAAAAGAAATCAACCAAAACTATCCAGCCAATGTTGAGTTATACAGCCTTGAGTGTTGACAGGTCATTTTGTCAGAAAACGAGATGCACCATGTATGCCAGTCTTTGAAGGTTTGCTGTGCAAAATCTACTAGATGAAACTTGATGATTCAAATCCCATATGAAAGAGGACTCTTTCAAGAATCCAAAAATATAAAGAACTCAAATTTCCACCATGTAGAACTCAAGATATGGGTTATTGAAATTGACCCAATTCTGATGATATTCTGGGACCAGTTCAGGTTTCGTGAAGTTGAATGCTAAGCTTGTTTTCCCCGAACTTGGCTCATTTTGTTCTTGGATTGCATCCAATTGTCTCATGGCTTTAGACAGTTCCATGGAATGTTCTTTTGGCATGTAAAATGAAGGACCCTTACCCCTAGCTCCTGCTACAACCACCCTAGGTTCAAAAGAATTTGACCTCAAATTCAGTTGGATAAGTGAAAAAAATTTCTGCATTCCTCCTGGATCAAACACTTTCATGAGATGTCTCTGTCTTCCATAAGTAGCATCCTCAATTTCAGCAATGAGGAGTTGAAATTGCACACTCATAAAAGGCTCACTACCCTTACTCATGCTCATTGTGATTTCCCTTTCAATGAGGTTAATGTACTCTTTATCTAATGGCCAAGGTGGTTTCTCCACAAGCTCAATTGCAGTAGCATCATATAGCATGGGGTTGATAGCATGCTCACTTAAAAACAAGTCCAAATGAGTGTGTACACAACAAGTAAGACATGGTAATGCATCAAATGGGCTGCTACTGTTTTTGTGCATTGGAATCACCATACACAACACCAAATGAACTAAAACTTGATAAACATCAAGTAGTGAACCTCCCCTTGGTGTTCCACATAATCCCAACAAGTTCTCACAACCATTTTGAGCATTACTCATCTTAAAACACAAGAAGATCATAGCTGGACAGTAGGGTTTAGATTGATCAATTTCACTCCTTAGCATGTATGAGGTAGCACCCAAATGAGCAAGAATAACTTGTAACCTCATCAACATGTAAGAATGAAAGTGTGGGGATGCAATAGTACAAGATATACTTCCCAAGATGAAATTTAAGATGCAAGAATCATGGCTTGTGTAGGAGATCAGATTTGGCACACTTGAGCATATAGCAACCCAAGACACTCCTTTTGCTTCACCCTTGATCGACTCCCAACAACTACCACCATTGAACATGACCATGGACTGTCCAAACTTCATGGTTTGAAGCTCAAGTAGTCCTTGGTCGACAATCACCTCTATAGGACCCAAATCAGTAGCTTGCTTATTGATGGCTCCACAAGAAAGGACAAGGCTATTCTCTTCTTCATTAGTAGGCTCATAGGTTGAGTTCAAGGAGGTTTTAGTTTCAAAACACGGGTTCTCAATGATAGCACTACATGACCGTTTCACTTCAGCACATGTACTCATGACCTTTGGTTTAAGCTTAGACTTAGGACAAGCAACATCCAAGCATGACACAACAACCATTTGGCCTAAACTCTTATCTTTCCCAACTGTTTTGATGGATTCTAAACTATCCCCTTTAGTTAAGACCTCATGCTTTGTAGGCCTTACTAAGCTCTTCTCAACATATAAAGCTAACTCAAGCAAATCATCATATGGATACAACACTCCTAAATCAATTCTCTTTGCAATTTCAGATTTCAAGCCATGGTAAAATCTAATTCCCTTTTGCACAACCTCAACATTCATATCACAAACAAAGTGTAGTTCCTCAAACAACTTAGCATATTCAAGGACACACAATAAACTTTGTTTAAGGGCTTTTAGTTCAGTCCACAAATCCTCCATGGTAGAACAAGGTAGATACTCTTGTCTCATGGTCCTTTCTAGTCTAGACCAAGAACTAATCCTACTCTTCCCTTCCATTCTCCTTGTAAGTTTAAGAGTAGTATACCATAACAAAGCAAAATCCTTTAAACAAGACACAACAAGTTCAAGCTTCCTTTTTTCAGAATAACACTTTTGCTTAAAGTAGCATTCAACATCAAACAACCAAGAGACGAATGCTCTACTGTTTTCACCATTAAATGTAGGAAGTATTGGTGTTTTACCTTTGCTCCCAAGGGTAGGAGAGGACTTAGAACATTCATGTGGCAGGTGGTACTTCCCTTGGTACAAATCAGGTGGTTTTGGCTCCCTTTGAACACCATGACTGCTGGTTGCTTTTCTTGTATGCACAACACCTTCATGCCCTCTTCTTAGGACTTGTAACTTCTCCATAGCTTCTGCCATAGACTTGAAAATGGACCCATGCTCATGATACCTCATCTTAGGACTTGGAACATGAGGAATAAACTCCATGGCTACTGATTTACTCACCAAAATCAGAATGTAAACTTGTTTAACAAAACAGGTTGTTGAGTTGCTAAAAGCAACACCAAGACTAACACAAGATGGAACTTATGTTAATTCTAGCTCTGATAACCAATTTGCAGCATAATGATGGGGATCTCTTATGTTTTGAGGGATTCAAACTTGAGACAAACAACCTTAGGGGGCTGTTCAAAATCAGAGAAGCAACACCTCAAACAATGAATGATTTCTGAACAAACAATGTAACTTAAGGCTCTTTTTGTGGTGATTTTCTTTGGGTTTTGACAAGATGAAAACAAGTGAAATAAAAGGATATGAACTTTGGTCTAAATTCCACAGCTTAACACAGGAATTTTAACTAAAGAACTAAAGGTGAATCTGAAAGAGAGCTACCACAGCCAAGCACAGATAGTTCCTTACAAAATTCGAACAACAAGGATCATTCAACCACAGCCTAGCACAGGAAGAATAATACTTGTCAACAGGTGACTAATCAACACTCACAGCCAAGCACAGAGATGTCATTAGGCCCGACTCAAATAACTAAGCAATGCACAAGTTATTAAGATTTAAATTTGAGAGAAAACTCATCTTTTTCATTCAACATAATCTGATTTCATTAGGTGACAAAGCAAGGCTTATATAGGCCAAGAGATACACATCTAAGGGTCTCAAATGCATCATCTAATGTACAAGAAAGTCGTGGCCTTGGCCTTACACAAATCAGAAAAATCAAACTAAGGACAAAAGCATAAAGCATAAAGCATAAAAACAGGCTGCTCCTCTTTGTCTTCTTGTAGAAGGTCAATTAAGATGTGTAAGACCTTGGAGCTTGAGCTTGGCAGCTACCATCATCAAGTACACAATGTTAAGATGCCTTTCAAGTCGTGCCATTCTCTTGCCTAGCCAAAAATAGCTTTCAAAACAGCCTTGGTTCATGGTTGTGCAGAATTGGTTCCACCTGGACCCATTTGTTTGGACTTAACTAAACCTGCCTTTTTATTGTGAATTAGCAAAAACTCTCCTAGACTTTTGTTTTCCTAAGACCATAAGGTAAGAGTATTAGGCCTTGAAATAACTTAATTCACATTAGGGGTTGTCTTGGATGAAGCTCTTTGATGTTGGACCTGAACCGGGTGAGATATGACATGGACCCTTCTGATTGTATTTTGTAACGCTCATAACTCCCTGCTCAGGATGAATTTGAAGACCCATGATAGCTCATTGGAAAGATATAGATGTTAGCTTTCATGTCACAAAGAATCAGACCCAAATTATATCTGGAACTTTAGATATTGAGGATTGAGTACAGACAGGTCACTGATAACATGTGCTGTAATAGTTCAGCATTCAGGGGCATCTTGCAGAGCCTGTAGTTTCCAGCACAGATAGAATTAGGAGTCTCATGAGTAGCCAAATTGAAGCTCGATGAGTTAGCTTCCTCCTCCAGTTGGAATCATGCAAAAAAAGTTCCTAGAACTTCAGTTATAAGCCTTTGAGTGACAACAGGTCAATTCTGAATATCCTGCAGTTTTCCTGTACATCAGCATGAACTTCAAAAAATCATATCTCCTTCATATGGTCGAGTAAAAATTCTCAAGATGACTCAAATGAAATCTAATGAAGTTAGCTTTCATATCCAAAAGGAATCAACCAAAACTATCCAGCCAATGTTGAGTTATACAGCCTTGAGTGTTGACAGGTCATTTTGTCAGAAAACGAGATGCACCATGTATGCCAGTCTTTGAAGGTTTGCTGTGCAAAATCTACTAGATGAAACTTGATGATTCAAATCCCATATGAAAGAGGACTCTTTCAAGAATCCAAAAATATAAAGAACTCAAATTTCCACCATGTAGAACTCAAGATATGGGTTATTGAAATTGACCCAATTCTGATGATATTCTGGGACCAGTTCAGGTTTCGTGAAGTTGAATGCTAAGCTTGTTTTCCCCGAACTTGGCTCATTTTGTTCTTGGATTGCATCCAATTGTCTCATGGCTTTAGACAGTTCCATGGAATGTTCTTTTGGCATGTAAAATGAAGGACCCTTACCCCTAGCTCCTGCTACAGGTTGTTTAGGGACTCCACCAAACCCGAGTTTTGGGTTTGAGAACTACTCATCCCCCAAGAGAGGGGGGTCTTCAAGATCCATTTCACTCTTCTCCTCAATCGGTAGCCCTTCTTAATAGTATTTGACCCATTGGCCATTGACCTTAAAGCATTCACCGGCTTTGTTTTTAAACTCATATGAGCCATATGGGTGGACGGTTACCACTTCAAAGGGTCCCGACCAACGAGACCTCAACTTTCCGGGAAACAATTGGAATCTTGAGTTGAACAATAGGACCTTGTCTCCAACATTGATTTTCTTCCTCACGATCTTTGAATCGTGCCATTGCTAGGTTCGTTCCTTGTAAAGTTTTGCATTCTCATAGGCATCCATTCGAAGTTCATCAAGCTCATTCATTTGCAAGAATCGTTTATACCCCGCGAGATCCATGTTGTAATTAACCTCCTTCAAACCCCACCTAGCTCTATGCTCCAACTCCAAGGGTAAGTGACATGATTTCCCAAAGACCAAACGGTAGGGCGTGGTGCCTAGGGGGGTCTTGTAGGCTGTCCTCAATGCCCATAGTACGTCATTGAGCTTCGTGCTCCATTCTTTCCTAGACTTTGTCACTACACTCTCTAGAATTGCTTTGATTTGTCGGTTGGACACCTCCACTTGCCCATTTGTTTGAGGATGATATGCAAGTGCGACCAAGTGTCTAACCCCATACTGCTTTAGTAGAGCATAGATGGTGCGGTTGATGAAATGAGAACCTCCATCACTAATCACGGCTCTCGGGACACCGAACCTTGGGAAAATATAATCTTTGAATAGCTTGGTCAGCACTTTTGAGTCATTGGTGGGAGCGGCAATAGCTCCTATCCACTTGGACACGTAATCTACCGCAACCAAGATGTAGTGGTTGCCAAAGTAGGTAGGAAACGGTCCCATAAAATCCACTCCCCAAACATCAAACAATTCAACTTCCAAGATGCTATTCAAGGGCATCTCATCTCTTCTTCCAATGTTGCCCCTCCTTTGACAAGAGTCACAAGAGTGAACAAAGGCATAAGCATCCTTGAATATAGATGGCCAATAAAATCCACAATGAAGGACCCGAGCTTGAGTTCTTGAGGTAGATAGGTGGCCTCCATAAGTGGTAGAATGACAAGCTTGTAGGATAGCTCGTCCTTCCTCATGTGTGACACATCTCCGGTAAATCCCATCATTACATCTTCTATAAAGAAAAGGCTCCTCCCACACATACCTCTTGGACTCATACCTAAGTTTCTTCTTAGCTTGGTGGTTGAAATCCCCCGGAATGAAATTAGAGCATAAAAAATTTGCGATGTCCGCATACCAAGGGTCGGTAGCAAGCATTGCCAATAAAGTCTCATCGGGCAACCACTCATTAATGGGAACCCCATCCTCTACATCTCCTCTATGTTGGAGCTAGTGTCCTCTACAGTTAGTGTGATAAGATGAATAAATATCTTACAGGTTCACAGGGTATACTTAGTATTCTTATCAGTTGATTAACGTTTATCGATAACGGTTGGCTTGCTAGGAGTTTGACGTTAATGTCATTTTAATGGGAGTGATCAACTGGTCCCTAAATGTCACACCTAAAGGATGTGTCTGAGAGATGTGATTATATGAATAATATAATCATATTGATGCCTTATTATATGACTAAAAGGTTAGTCGATGTATATGACAAAAAGGTTAGTCAATGTAATGATGATACGATTATTTAATAACGATTAAATAAT
This sequence comes from Heliosperma pusillum, assembly GCA_022085475.1. Taxonomy (NCBI): domain Eukaryota; kingdom Viridiplantae; phylum Streptophyta; class Magnoliopsida; order Caryophyllales; family Caryophyllaceae; genus Heliosperma; species Heliosperma pusillum. The sequence goes on along the minus strand of JAIUZE010073346.1, from coordinate 30,144 downwards.
ATTAGCTGAGACGAATTAAATGTAATTCGTAATTTAATATAAACCGTTATATTTAATCAATGTATATAATATAAGGTTAAACGAATTAAAATGTTAATTCGTAATTAAACATAATATGTTATATTTAATTAGCAAATTATAAATGTACGGATATTTATAGTTGACGTATATATTATATTACATGCTAATATAACCCAAAAAGGAAAGAAAAAAATAGTCTTTTTCTCTCTTACTTTTCGGTCCATAAGAGATAAAATAAGAGAAAAGATCTCCTATTATTCTCTTATGGTAACTAGGTCAAAACCCTAATAAGAAGAGGAGTAAAAAAAAGACCTCTCCTTCTACTAACCTAGTCTATTCGGCCGTGATAGAGCAAGAGGAACAAGTTTTTTTCTTTTGAATTCTCTCTATCATTCATCATCACACAAAAAGAAAAATTAGCAGTAACTTTTCTCTAAAAAAATTCTAGCACTAGCAAGGCATATCTCGGAGCATCTTGGATGCAACAATTAGGAGAATATCGATTTCGATATTGTTCATAGGCCAAATTTGCTAGGACCAAAGGTTAATTCTAAATTCCTATAATTTTATATTATGCAATTCATTTATGACTCGTAATTCATATACTATAATTTCGTTATAATCCGTATTTTTAATGACGAAATATACCGATATTTCTCACAAGTGGTACCAGAGCCAAGGGCTACGAAATTATTTATATGTTTGTCATAATTGATGAAATATAAGATTAGAAATATTTTTTTGTTTTTTGATTTCGGCCAAGTATAGCTGCCGAGAAAAAAAAAAAATTTCTATGAGTAGTGTTCACTGCTGCTGTGGGAAAAAAATAAATTTTTTTTTGCCTTGTTTTTCCGTTTTGATTTATTATAATTGTTGTTTTAAATAGTTAAGACGATAACATGATGAATTTGTAGTTGTTTTGATTTAATATGGATTAAATTAAAATGTAAATGGAAATCGTTTTGGATGTTCTTCGCTAAATATTTTTCGGTATTCATCGATTCCGATTTTTATTTTAAATTGTTAAATTGAATCATCTAGTTTGTATCTATGTTTAATAATGATCAGATGTTGATATTTTGTACCGATCTTGAAAATATTAGTAACATCAAATTTAATTGTATATTTATAAAAACAACCGTGGCTGCCCAAAAGAGAAAAAAAACCTGTTTCGGTTTTAGTTTTTTTGGTCGAAAGTTTTTTTTGTTATTATTCATTATAATGATAATGTTTCGTTTATTGTTGTGAAGAAGTTCACAATAATTGGATACCCAATTATTTTAAAGAGGTTTAAAATAATGTTGTATTAATTCATGTTAAAGAATATGAATTAAAATTGGATTATGGTTGGTTGGGGTTATTGTGATTAATTAAGGAATTGTCACATAATTTTGATCATTTTAAAAGGTGGTTTTGATAAATTACTCTTCATAATTAAAGAATTATGTCTTGAATGATTAATTTATAGTTGATGCATTTTATTTTGTTGAATGAATGGTTGCATGGTTTAATTTACGTATTTTTGGAATCGGTTGTAATTTGTATTACCTAGTGTGGCCTTAGTTGATCATGTTTTCGTAATGATGGAAACATGATCTTTGATGTAATTTTGAGATCTCGAATCTTCATTTTATTTTTCATTAAATTATGTTTTTAAATTAGAATGTAAATAGGTTTATATTTTGTAATTTATTAAATGTATTTTGAGAAGACTAGATATGGAGATCGGATTGCTCACTCCCGCTACATGGACCAAGATGGAACATCATGACAAGCTTCTCGAGTCCAAATGGGTTGGATTCCCAAGTTGTATTTTTGTTGATTTTGGTAGATAGGCCACACTAGGACTTTGTAATATTTTTATGTATTTTTCCGTTCTTGTTGTTTTTTCATCACATGATAGTTAGTGGATCATATTCCGCCTAAACCAAACCACCTACTACTAAAATGCTCGAAAATTGACTCATATAGTTTGAATGTTAGTTTTCTTGGACATAAATATGTCACTCGAATTTAAGCCATCATTTTAGTTTATTCATTCTCGCATGCTAGATATTAGATCACTTAAAATTGAATTAAAATAAAATTGATGGGAGCTTCCTCTAAACCTAAAATTGAGACTAGTCTTTATAGGCCAAACTACTATGAATCCCTTCTTCGTCGGTAGGCATATAGGACCTTACTCTCCATATGACCCCTTCTACGTTGGGTAAGTAGTGTGTGTAGACCTATTTTATCTCAACATTATAGTCCGAAGAGTTTCTCGTGATTATGATGGACTAAAGATAGAATTTACAGAAATTTATCGACCAAGAATTCTAAAGGTAGAATTAGCCAAGAGGTTGGCTTATCAATTTACAGATAATTGAGTCTTGGGATCATTTATATAATTCTTGAGGGAGGTCAATTGTATAAATGCTCGAGTCTTTGCATTACAAATTTTGCACTAGACTTAAATTCAAATCGATGAGTATGCTTATTATGTTTTTGCTTCTATTTGAGTGTAGAACTCGTTCATATTGATAATACTGCATATAACAAATGGCTGGAAATATTGATATCCCTATGCCAAGTGCCATGCTCACGCGCGAATCCTGGCTTAAAGCTTTTATGGACCACATGAATCAGTCCACGCGACTGAAGAAAGACGGGTCCAACTTTGCGGACTGGGAGGCAGCATTAAGGAATGCTGCGATTGCTGACGATCAGCTCAAGTACTTGACAGAGCCAATACCGCCAAACCCAGGCCCCAATGCGAGAGCTAACGAGACACTTGAATATAGTGACTTCGTTATGGAAGCGGGTGCGATAAAGAACGTACTCATCTTTGCAATGGAAAACAATTTGCAAAGACGCTTCATTGCCCAAGGTGCAAACAAGATTTTCACCACGCTCACTAACGAATTCTCAAAAGCACCGAGGATCGTTACTTATGAGAGTACCTCTCGCTTCTTTGAGGCGAAACTCCAGAAGGGCCAATCGGTTAGCCCACACATTCTTGATATGATTGTAATGTCGAGAAACTGGAGGCACTTGATTAAAAATCAGTGAGAGCGGAGTCATTGACCGTGTGCTTCATTCACTTCATGATGGTTTTGCCCTTTTCAGGGCAAATTACTATATGAATGATATGAAGAAAAGTCTTCATCAGCTACACTCACTTCTCGTACAGACCGAGAATGATATGAAATTGAGTGGGAGCATGAAGCAAGATGTTCTCATGATTTTCCAACAAGGGAAAAGGTAAGGGCAAGGCTCATGGCGACCTAGCTGTAGGAAAGCCAAAGTTTAAAAAGTCAGGAAACAGCAAGAGTGGGTCTGGTGAGACCAGTGGCTCACAAGGTAAGGCAAAGAGCAAGGACAGTAACATGGAGTGCCACCATTGCCACAAGACTGGGCATTGGAGGAGGAACTGTCCCATGTACCGCGAGGACATAAAAGCAGGCCGCGTCACTCCTGTTGGTATGTCATCTATTATTCATATGATTGAGATTAACCATGCAAGTTTAGGAACTTGGGTACTTGATACAGGTTGTGGTTCTCATCTGTATAATCATTTGCAGGGCCTAAGAAACATCACACCTCTCGCAAAGAGTGATGTGGACCTGCGAGTGGGGAATGGAGCAAGAATTGCTGTAGTTTCAGTGGGAACATATGTAATCCAACTCCCGAGTGGTTTTGAGTTATATTTATATAACTGTTGCTATGTACCCAGTTTATCTAAGAACATTATTTCTGTTTCCGTACTAGATAAAGACGGTTTTTCATTTTCAATAAAGGACAATAGCTGTATTTTGTCTTTTAATGAAATGCTTTATGGCAAAGCAGTTTCCATGAATGGAATTTATATCTTAGATCAAACCACAGAAATATTGCATGTGAATAATAAGAAATTAAAGGTTGGTGACAAAGATCAAACTTACTTATGGCACTGCCCAATGGGACACATAAATGAGAAACGTGTATAAAAGCTCATTGACAATGGGACTATCTCCCCATTTGATTACGAATCATTTGTCACGTGTGAATCATGTCTTATCGGTAAAATGACTCGAATTTCCTTCAAAGGTGTTGGAATGCGCGCTAGTGACCTATTAGGACTCATACATACTGATGTATGTGGACCTATGTCAATAAATGCAAGAGATGGCTATAGATATTTTTATCACTTTCACGGATGATTTGAGTAGATACGGATATGTCTACTTAATGAAGCATAAAAGTGAGTCCTTTGAAAAGTTCAAGGAATACCAGAATAAGGTTGAAAACCAACTGGGAAGAAAGATTAAAGCACTTCGTTCAGATCGTGGTGGCGAATATCTTTTAAATGAGTTTGATCAGCACCTTAAAGACTGTGGTGTAGTATTACAGTTAACTCCACCTAGAACACCTCAATTAAATGGTGTGTTCGAACGGAGAAATCGAACATTACTTGATAGGGTTCGATCCATGATGAGTCACACGATAGTACCTGATTCATTATGGGGTTATGCTCTTTTGTCAGCTGCTCTTATACTTAACCGAAGTCCGTCTAAAGCTGTAGACAAGACTCCATATAAGTTATGGAAGGGAACGGTCCCTAACTTGTCCATTATTCAGGTTTGGGGCTGCGAGGCTTATGTTAAGTGGAGACACGAGGATAAGCTTGGCCCGCGATCGGTCAAGACATACTTTATTGGTTATCCAAAAGGGATGTTTGGTCATTACTTTTACTCGCCTACCGAACATCGAGTTTTTGTTGCGGCTAGTGCGAACTTCTTAGAGAAAGAGTTTCTCGAGAATAAGTCAAGTGATAGAATCTTTGATCTGTCGGAGATTCAAGAACCAACAACCGAGAAACCAATGGAGGAAGAGGTTCTTTCAACTTCTACTACGGTTAACATCCCTATTGAACCTAGGAGGTCGGGTAGAGTGTCCATTCCTTCACACAGATACATTGGTATGGTCGAGGAGAATGAGAGAGATAATGTTTTACTCCTAGAGAGTAATGAACCCGCAACCTATAAAGGTGCCATGACCTTTTCCGACTCTAAGCTATGGCTTGAAGCCATGCAATCCGAGATGGACTCCATGTATGAGAATGACGTATGGGATCTTGTTGATTTGCCTGATAAGGTACGACCTCTTCAGTGCAAATGGCTTTATAAGATAAAGCATTCCGTAGAAGGACAACCAGACACCTATAAGGCACGACTAGTGGCAAAAGGTTTCACTCAAGTGCAAGGATTGCATTATGATGAAATTTTTGCACCCGTAGTTATGCTGCGTTCCATTCGGATAATCTGAGCGATTGCCGCTTTTCATAACTATGAAATTTGGCAGATGGATGTGAAAACCGCCTTCTTACACGGTTATTTGGAGGAGGAATTGTACATGGTACAACCCGAAGGTTTCATTGATCCTAAAAATCCTAAGAAATTTTGAAAGCTTAAACGTTCCATTTATGGACTTAAGCAAGCTTCTCGGAGTTGGAATCATCGTTTCGACCAGGTGATAAAAGAGAATGGTTTCACTCGATCGGTCGAGGAACCATGCTTGTATGTCAAGTCGAGTGGGAGTAAGATTGTCTTCTTAATATTGTATGTTGATGATATACTCTTGATTGGGAATGACATCCCTCTCTTATCTTCGGTAAAAGTATGGTTAAAGAACCATTTCCAGATGAAAGATCTGGGTGAGGCACAACGCATATTGGGGATCCGTATCTATAGAGATAGATCACGACGAATGTTATCACTCAGTTAGGAGTCTTATATAGATAAGATTCTTGAGAGGTTCAGCATGACCAACTCCAAGAAGGGGAACCTTCTAATGATTTCTGGGATGCATTTGAGTAAAGCTCAGGCACCCAAGACATCGGAAGAGGTCGAGCACATGAGTCGTGTTCCTTATGCATCAGCTATAGGATCGATCATGTATGCCATGATATGCACACGTCCGGACGTGGCATATGCATTGAGTATGACGAGTCGGTACCAAGGCAATCCAGGTGACTTATGGAGGAGACACTGAGCTATGCGCAATCGGTTACGCAGATGCTAGCTTCCAAACAGATCGAGATGACTCGAAATCTCAGTCTGGAGTCGTCTTTACTCTTAATGGCGCTGCATTCAGTTGGAAAAGCTCCAAACAGAGTGTTATAAAGATACCTCGTAGGACATTGTGACAACGTTATGGAGTCCTAAATGTTTCAGAACATTCGGTACCAGGTCGTGGATAGGACGTCCATAGTGTTCCTAAGAGTCGATTCTTTTGACTATTGACTGTCTCTTGAGATTGAGGCAGTTTTTGGGTGACTTTGGTTTCTTTCTCATGGTCGACCGTAACAGGAGGCTAAGTAGATTTTTACTGGGTCATTTCATACTGTGCTTGCATCTGCAGGATTCGAGTTGAGGAAAATATCCAACCTTTATCAGGTTATGTTATTTCTCACGGCCACTCGAGGAGTTGTAACTGAAATGCATGGCCATGCTCGAATAATGATTCGTTTATCAGTTAAGTTACTCTTTAGTCGGGAAAACCACTCTTGATAATGATCGCTTGTAAAATGCGACCTTTGTAAATACGGACTTTGCAAATTGTTTTACATTGAGTGGGAGAAATTTATGGATATGAGAATCGGGTTATCACACATACACTTGTAAGGACAAGTAGGAGATTGTTGGAGCTAGTGTCCTCCACAGTTAGTGTGATAACATGAATAAATCTCTTACAGGTTCACAGGGTATACTTAGTATTCTTATCAGTTGATTAACGTTTATCGATACCGGTTGGCTTGCTAGGAGTTTGACGTTATTGTCATTTTAATGGCGGTGATCAACTGGTCCCTAAAAGTCACACCTAAAGAATGTGTCTGAGAGATGTGATTATATGAATAATATAATCATATTGATGCCTTATTATATGACTAAAAGGTTAGTCGATGGATATGACTAAAAGGTTAGTCAATGTAATGATGATACGATTATTTAATAACGATTAAATAATATTAGCTGAGACGAATGAAATGTAATTCGTAATTGAATATAAACCGTTATATTTAATCAATGTATATAATATAAGCTGAAACGAATTAAAATGTTAATTCGTAATTAAACATAATATGTTATATTTAATTAGCAAATTATAAATATACGGATATTTATAGTTGACGTATATATTATATTACATGCTAATATAACCGAAAAAGGAAAGAAAAAAATAGACTTTTTCTCTCTTATTTTTCGGTCCATAAGAGATAAAAATAAGAGAAAAGATCTCCTATTATTCTCTTATGGTAACTAGGTCAAAACCCTAATAAGAAGAGGAGTAAAAAAAAAATACCTCTCCTTCTACTAACCTAGTCTATTCGGCCGTGATAGAGCAAGAGGAACAAGTTTTTTTCTCTTGAATTCTCTCTATCATTCATCATCACACAAAAAGAAAAATTAGCAGTAATTTTTCTCTAAAAAAATTCTAGCACAAGCAAGGCATATCTTGGAGCATCTTGGGTGCAACAATTAGGAGAATATCAATTTCGATATTGTTCATAGGCCAAATTTGCTAGGACCAAAGGTTAATTCTAAATTCCTATAATTTTATATTATGCAATTCATTTATGACTCGTAATTCATATACTATAGTTTCGTTATAATCCGTAAATTAATGACGAAATATACCGATATTTCTCATACTCTATCCTCTTGGGTTAATCTTGATAAGCGGTCCGCAACAACATTCTCGGCACCCGCTTTATCCTTGATCGCCATATCGAATTCTTGTAAAAGTAACACCTAACGAATCTGAAAGTCCATAGACCTTAATTAGACTCCTCTAATTATTTACTAAATTACTTATTAATTTAGTTTATAATGATCTATGTAACATGCATGCAAATATAAAGACATTTTTATAAAAGAAGAAATTTCCTCACATTGATATGGAAATTATATGGGCACAACAAGAACTCCTTCTTGTTGTTCTTGAGGCTATAAATATGGATGAAACACATGAATCTCCAAACTAGAAGACCTCCTTCAAGTTGCACCAAGATTAATCCAAATAATCTACCCTTATTATTAACTAGATAATAAGATAGATATAATACTACTAATATTATGACTATATTACTACACTAGTAATACTTAGTAAATATTAGTATATGAGAGTTTTTAGTGAGAAGAAGAGTTTTTAGAGAGAAGTTAAACAAATTGAACAAAAATGAAGTGATAAATGATGAACAACAATTGTCCATGAAGAAGCCAAAAAATGGCCGGATGATATAGTCCAAATATGGACTATTATTTTGTTCAATTTTTGTCACATGCATTAGAGTGGAGTGTTGTAGTATGTATGATGATTATTCTTACTTGTAATGTCACTTTCATAAGTAACTAAATAGTAAAAACAAGAACTAAAATCATCACCTTTGAACTACAACATAACCGGCCCATTTTGGCCTAGTTGGATCCATTTTGATTTTTGATATTTGTCTCACAAATACTTATTGATCATATGGTTAATTATCTTGTATATTAAGTGTTAATTTGATCATATAACAATTATATGACTCAATTAAATAAATAATATGTACTTAACATTTTAAGTAATATTTTACCATTATATCAATATATAATGGGTCCCACAATGCTTAGTTAATTTATTTTACAACTCCTTGTAAATATAATTAACTAATTACCTCTATCTCAAAACCTCAACTAATTTAGTAATTTAACGATTAATTACTAAGTTAAATCTTATTTAATCATATTAAAATAAGATATAAATTTATTAGTCAATTATCGCATAATTGAAAAATAAACTTAATCGAATTTGAGTTCTTAACTCAATTTCTAACAATTAACTCTCGTACATATCGAATATATGTAATGTACTAATTAACTGTATCGTATACAAATAATTAGTTACTATTTGGATTTCATCCTTTAGGTGTGACCGAAAGGGATCAGTTGATCACCGCCGTCAAACGACAATAACGTCAAACTCTAGTCAGCCAACCGTTATTGATTTACGTTAATCAACTTGACTAATCATATATATAGTCAATAAATATCCCAATTATATTCCATAATAAGATTTATTATGTGGCGCACTATTGTGGAGGACACCTACTCCAACAATCTCCCACTTGTCTGACACAAGTGTGCGTCACCGATTCTCTTGTCTCTTTATCACATCTCCCACTCAACGCAAGGTGTCTTTCAGGTCGCACTTGCGATTGACAATATCTAGAGTGGTTTTCTCGATAGGGAGAGTAACTGTCTGACCGGAAAATCTACCATAGATCTCTTTCCGGCGTGGCCACGCATTTACAGTAACTTCTCCTCGAGTGGCCTAAAGATGTTTTTACCCAACGTGGGTGGACAATTCCTGTTGATCCATCTACTCTGTATGATGCAGATCACCATGATCCAGAAGAAGTCCATCGGCCTTCCTTTTACGGCACGACCTAGAACATCAACCAAAACCAATCGGAAACTGCACCGACTCAGATAGACGGTCGCCAGTCAAAAGAATCGACTTATAGGAATAAGATAGAAGACCCTGCCACGACCAGGCATCAAATAATTATTTAAGGGTCTCTACAATGTCACTGTCCGACAGAGTGTCTTACAGTCTGTCTATGTAAACGACCAGTCATCTCCATGACCCCATGGTGCTGAACCAACCATCGATCGACTTACAATCTAGTCATTTCGAGACGTCACCTCATTGAGTGACTAGGGACAAAATACTAAGTTCGTCCTGTTCACTTGAATTGGGTCCAACCTTTCTTTCAACCAATTCGGATAAACAAAGTATTAAAATTTAGTCAAACTAAATAAAGGAGTTTTTAATGAAACTCTAACAATGAATGCGATTATCAAATTTTTGGAAAAATTGATACGCTATCAATAATTTCATATCTTATAATCTTTAGCAATTCAGGTACAATTTCAATCCCCATTGAACTGACATGACTATCATGTTCAGCCTGCAAAATGCATGGCTAATGGATTAGCAATACTTGCATCTCTCCCATCGTTCTGATTGCTATTTATTTTTGTCTACGTAATCTCATATTACATAAAACTTTCTGAGTACGTGTCTAGGTTTGAATCTAGACTTAGGACTCTTGGCCTAAAGTTAGCTATATGAACTATTTCTAGTCCCTCTAATACTGTCGAATCCAAGCTACTTTCATATGCATCATCGTATGACGCAATGTACTCCATTTTCGTTGTTAAATCCGCAATGATAAACTGCCTGGAACACTTCCAGCGAATACATGACATTTATTTTGAAAATGTCATTCCTACTTGGAACCTTTCCAATAGTATTTTCTGTTTGGAACTCTTCCAACAGATAAATCTTCTATGAAACACAGCCAGTTCGTGATTTCAAATCACTTTAATCAGTTTGGAACCTGAAGTCTGTGTAAACTCTTACACACAACTCACTTTAAACTCCAAACATATGAAACATATCTTTAGTCCTTCGCAAGTAGTTAAGGATGTTCTTTATGACTATCAAGTGACTCTCACTTGGATTTAATTGCAAATGATTCGTCATACTCAAAGCATGCGAAAAATTGGATTGAGTATACATCACAGCGTATTTAATTGATCCCGCAGCGGAAGCAAAAGGAATCAATTATGATGTGTTCAACTTCCTTGAACTAGTCAAAGATCTTATCAATATAAGAATTTTGACTCAATGCTAATATCTTTTTAGATTTATCTCCATAAATCCAAATATCTAAAAGATGTATTCTACTTCTCCAAAATCTTCCATCATCTAAAATGATCAATATGTCTCCACATATAAGACTGATGAAAGCCATATTACTCCCACTAAACTTCATGTATAAACATAATTCCTCGAAATATCGAGAAATATTTTATGACATGATTGACACACTCATTCCAACTCTTTAGTGCTTACTTAAGACATCTTCTTAAGCTTGCAAATTAACTTAGGATAGTTAGGATCTACGAACCCACAGGTGAATATAAAATATACTACCTCTTCTAGAATCGTATTCGAGAAGGTGGTTCTTGAGGTCCAATTGACATCATACTATTATGATATGCTGTAATCGCTAAGTATATTCGAATGGATCAAAGAATTAAGGTTGGTGCAAAACTCTTTGCCTACCAAGTTATCTTTAAAAACATTTTAATGTTCATCCATGCAAATTTCGATCTTAAAAATCAATTTACATTGAAGAGGTCGTACTTCTTCAAGTAAAATTTACCAGGTCACATACCTGACCATCATGCATGGAGTCCATTACTAATCGTATGACTCTAAGCCATATCAAGAAGTTGGGATAAAAACAGTCTTTTATAAGTCGCATATTAGAATTCATCACTATAAAGGAGCGATAAAATTCCACCTGACCTCCTAGGGTCCGAAGAAACAACTACTGAACAAGCAATGAGGAAAACTTTTGGAAAACTTTTTCCGAACCATATGCTCAGTTTGTGGCTCTTGAAACATTTTCTCCCACTCTGTCTTATCAAGAAATAATCGTATTTTTATTGAAAGACAGCATCACGAGTCACAAACGCTTTGTTCTCGTGGTCAATGTGGGATTATTGAGCACTTGTTTCATTCAAATAACTTATAAATTAGGTACGCTACCTACCCATATCGTATATGGAATGAAATCAGACTGTTTTAAATGTGTTTTAATATGGTGGGAAAAGAAATAGCAGACAAAAATATTAAGATCACAAGGTTAGTCAAATGGCTCATTTTGACTTGATAAAGACAAAACCATATCGTATAAGGTTCTGTTTCTCTATGCAACAACACCTTATCTCATAATGTGTGTTAGAGAAGTTAACTTGTGAAACCATTTCACAATACTTTTGGTGAAAATCAAAGTCAATACTTAGATATTTATAGTTACGATTTAGTCGTAAGTCCTTGATCTAATGCTCTTAGTGGTTAACTACTTCACATTGAAGCTCTTTGAACTTTTCAAAGATTTCTCTTAGCACCTCATTAAGTAGAATCAAACATAATATCTACTTAAATCGTTGGTAAATAAAGTGAAATAGTCATAACCATCTCTGGTTGTGTTTGTTATTGGACCACACATATTCTAATGTAATAGGGCCAATAACTCACTAGTTCGATTTCCTTTTAAATAAAAGGGCACGAATCATTTTGCCTTGAATACAAGATTCGCACGCACCATAAGATTCAAAATCAAATGGTTTAGGGATAGTTGTCAATACTAGCCTCTTAATGTGCTACACAATCCAGACTTAAGATTAGATAAGGGTCACCAATTTTGAGCCTTTACAATCTATATGACAAGTAATTACTAGTTTAGGTCAAGAATATAATTACCTTTGATTGGTATGGGATAACCATTGACCAAGTATAGGCATAAAAAGATACAACGTTTGTTCTATTCAAAAAAAATGAAACAGTTGTGTCGTACACAAAAGTGGATACTATATTCTTTCTTTAGAGGTTATGTACATAATAACGTTTATTAAAGTATACCTCTTAAATCCAAAACTAGATTGATCACATTATAACTTTTATATGTCTCTATAGAAATAAAACTACAATAGTTATATTTCCCTTGTAGGTCGACATTTAATCATGGTTAGTCGTCGCACGAATCATTATTATATGCATCGAATACATTGATGAAAACCATAATGGATATCTAATACCCAAAAATATTTGCATTTAGCAAAATTAATGTCGATCATATAGATATTATGGGTGAAAAAATTACACCCAATTTCTAACTCTTTAGAAAACTTTGGGAAGATTCTTTTCTTGTGTCCTACACTGTCAAATAGAATCGTCAAAAGTTGGGTTCGACACCTTGCTTGGGTTTTGTCTTTACTATTCAAAATAGTCTTGCCTTTTTCCCTTGCCTTGTGTCAAAGTCGAGCCAACCTACTCTTGAACCTCGTCTTAACAATTAAGAATATAAACATCATTCTTAGTGCTCCCACTCACTTTCATGAATCTCTACTTAGACAAGTATATTGGAATTATTGTGAAGACTATTCTTCATTTCATTCATGGTTTTACCTTCAAAAGGATAAACTTTTCATGAAGTGATTACGGTATTTGGTTGTTCACGATTTCAAATAAATCGATTAACCTAGTCATCCCAACTGATTTGGCCTCTTTTGAGGTAAGCCTCGATAAGGAGTATAATGACGACATACCAAAATACAAATATTTTCTTTGGAGCAAAAATTGATTGTACCATTGTTATAAGAAGGCGTCACTAAATATTCAAAAACGCTTTTGACTAAGTGTGACTTATTTATTTACTCTTCATAAGAGACATTTGCAATGGTTAATATGAGGATCAAAAGATAAAATTCATTTTGTCTTTAGCTACGGTGGTTTAAATGAAGATCGCAATCAATATACTACCGTATACAATAATGGAAACCTTTTCCACGATTGAACGGATTTATAAGTTCATAGAAGAAAAATAATTGTCATTTGCGCGTATAAAATAAATCTCAACGGAAAATAAACATTCATTGCATGTATATAATTTACTTGTAAAAACAGTTTTAACAAGTCACTCATATAATGACCCCTCACGAAATTATATAAGTGATTCCAAGACCCATATTTAGACAAAAAATAGTCATCGCATGCTACCTTTATCTAAAAATGGTAAGTCAATACTTGACTAATTCTACACTTAGAACTCTTGGTTGACGGATTTCGACTAAATCCATCTCCTAGTCCCAAGATAACGCTTATCTCGTTGAGTCCAATCCAATTTTGGCTTGTGATCGCATCACCCTACTTACCCGAGGTAAAAAGGGACCCACGAGCGTGGTAGCCCTAATGAACACGGGGCTCATAGGTGTTACTAATTGGTAAGGCTAAATCTCAATTTTTTTAAGTATGTGAGAGATCTTGTCAATTTTGTTATTAATTCCCTATAAGCGAACTAAGTCGGTGAATTTTGAATAACTTTGAATTGACAATCGAGAAATAAAATTGCATGTGTGACGATTTTGGCATGAGCGAAAATAAAGCAAGCAATCAAGCAACAATAAAATCCTAGTATGGCCACCTAGCTAATCAAAATTAACTAGATAGTTACAAATTCGGAAACCAACTCCTTGGTCCCTTGCCTCTTCACTTGGAACATCTTCCAAAATGGCACCGTCTTGAGGGAGTCACCGGTCTTCATAAAAATAATTACAAATGTACAAATATACAAATTCCTATTATACATTTATACTATAAAATAAAATTATTAAATTATACAAACCGGCGATACGAGATCGCAATAAAATTACAACCAAAACGTTATTCCCTTACATTACGGGAAATAACGATAAAAATTAACTAGGCCATACTAGGTACAAAATTTGCATAAATTATTAAATAAATGACATTCATTCATTCAAACATAAATAGAATAAATTGCTGCAAAATACATGCCAAAATCGTCCTAAGTCCAATTCATGCTCATTGTAGCTCGATTTCTTCCGGGATTCATTGATTTTTAACCATTAAAAATCAATATCAACATTTAAATCGCATTTAAATTCAAACTAATTAACTAAACTGATTTAGAACTCAAAATTAGTCACTACTAATTTTTTTGGTCATTAATTAGATCGATTTGATTTCATTTGCTAAATATTACGGTTTAATCATAACAATTATGAAATAAAACCAAAATAAAATATAAACATCATAAAATTTGAAACCAAAAATTTTTGTACATACTAGAACAATTCCAGGAACTATAAAAATAAAAACATTTGCTCAAAAAATTTAAATTAATTTTACGAACAAATAGCTTTGTATTTAATGGTTTTATCAAATAAAAACATTAGATATAGTAAAACAGTGAAAATAATTATGAAATTTCACCGAGAGTATCAACATCAAAATGTAAAATGTACAAAAAATTTTCAAGACCAGAAATTGACGTTTCAATTTTATGAACATTATAATCTCATATTATCGACTTTTATCGTATAAAACTCAATAAACATGCAATACATAAGTAAAAATCACGAAATTTTACATACAATATTTAAGAAATGCATGTGAGATCATATTAAAATTTCATGGCCAGAATCAACATGAAACTATTTTTAGTTAACTTTTAACTCATAAAATGCATGTTAACTCGGTTTAAACGCCAAAAATCAAAATAAATAGCAAATTAATCCCTAAAATCACGAAATTTGACCACAAACATTTTGAGGTCAGTAGGTATACATGCACCAAAACTTTTGTCAGAATCGTATTTTAACTCAAAATATTTGATTTATTAGTTATCTTATAACTTTAATAAAAATGTCCAAAATGAACATGCATGCTACAAGCTAGCTCTGATACCAATTGAAAGTCCATAGACCTTAATTAGACTCCTCTAATTATTTACTAAATTACTTATTAATTTAGTTTATAATGATCTATGTAACATGCATGCAAATATAAAGACATTTATATAAAAGAAGAAATTTCCTCACATTGATATGGAAATTATATGGGCACAACAAGAACTCCTTCTTGTTGTTCTTGAGCTATAAATATGGATGAATACATGAAATCTCCAAACTAGAAGACCTCCTTCAAGTTGCACCAAGATTAATCCAAATAATCTACCCTTATTATTAACTAGATAATAAGATAGATATAATACTACTAATATTATGACTATATTACTACACTAGTAATACTTAGTAAATATTAGTATATGAGAGTTTTTAGTGAGAAGAAGAGTTTTTAGAGAGAAGTTAAACAAATTGAACAAAAATGAAGTGATAAATGATGAACAACAATTGTCCATGAAGAAGCCAAAATGGCCGGATGATATAGTCCAAATATGGACTATTATTTTGTTCAATTTTTGTCACATGCATTAGAGTGGAGTGTTGTAGTATATATGATGATTATTCTTACTTGTAATGTCACTTTCATAAGTAACTAAATAGTAAAAACAAGAACTAAAATCATCACCTTTGAACTACAACATAACCGGCCCATTTTGGCCTAGTTGGATCCATTTTGATTTTTGATATTTGTCTCACAAATACTTATTGATCATATGGTTAATTATCTTGTATAATTAAGTGTTAATTTGATCATATAACAATTATATGACTCAATTAAATAAATAATATGTACTTAACATTTTAAGTAATATTTTACCATTATATCAATATATAATGGGTCCCACAATGCTTAGTTAATTTATTTTACAACTCCTTGTAAATATAATTAACTAATTACCTCTATCTCAAAACCTCAACTAATTTAGTAATTTAACGATTAATTACTAAGTTAAATCTTATTTAATCGTATTAAAATAAGATATAAATTTATTAGTCAATTATCGCATAATTGAAAAATAAGTTTAATCGAATTTGAGTTCTTAACTCAATTTCTAACATTAACTCTCGTACATATCGAATATATGTAATGTACTAATTAACTGTATCGTATACAAATAATTAGTTACTATTTGGATTTCATCCTTTAGGTGTGACCGAAAGGGATCAGTTGATCACCGCCGTCAAACGACAATAACGTCAAACTCTAGTTAGCCAACCGTTATTGATTTACGTTAATCAACTGACTAATCATATATATAGTCAATAATTATCCCAATTATATTCCATAATAAGATTTATTATGTGGCGCACTATTGTGGAGGACACCTACTCCAACAGAATCAATCTTGGTTTGGCCTCCTTTTTCACCATAAGGTGCTTGATGGCGGTGTGGTCGGTGAAAACAATCACCTTAGAGCAAAGAAGAGAAGGCCGAAATTTCTCAAATGCATACACTACTGCAACCATCTCTTTCTCTGTGGTTGTGTAGTTGCATTGAGCATTGTCCAAGGTCTTGCTCACATAGGCTATAACATGAAGCTTCTTCTCATGCCTTTGGCCTAAAACCGCGCCCAAGGCAAAGTCGCTAGCATCGCACATAGCCTCAAAAGGGAGGTCCCAATTTGGAGGTTGCACGATTGGAGCCGATACCAAAGCTTGCTTCAACCTACAAAAACTCTCATGGCAAGAATCATGAAATATGAAGGGAGTGTCTTTGACAAGAAGTGAGGTGAGGGGTTTAGCAATTTTTGCAAAATCTTTTATAAAACGCCTATAAAAACCCGCATGACCTAAGAAACTCCTCACACCCTTGACATTTGTGGGTGGGGGAAGTTTCTCAATCACCTCAACTTTTGCCTTGTCCACTTGGATCCCTTTTTTAGAAATGACATGACCAAGAACAACTCCCTCTTGTACCATAAAATGGCATTTTTCCCAATTCAACACTAGGTTAAATTGGATGCAAGTTTGGAGTACTTGAGAGAGGTTCTTCAAACAATCGTCAAATGAGGTGCCATGGACACTAAAATCGTCCATAAACACCTCCATAGTCTTCTCAACGTACTTAGAAAATATGGACATTAATGCGTGTATTTTATATTGACCTTTTAGGCCATATTTCCACGCATTTCCATGGTCATTTAGTAGTGTTACACTACAAATATTCGCCGAATAGTCTACTTTGGTTTGTTTTTTAATATTTGCAGATGTGAACCAGAATGACGGAAAACTAGCCATTTTTAAGCTCCTCACAGCATGCATAAGTGAGTCGGAAAGGAATCTTGGTATCTCGGAATGCGTGAAGCCGTGTTAAAGGAATGGAAGTATAAATCCATAAGCAAAGCTCTCGTTCGAGTATAAAAGCCTTCGATCGACCACCTCTTTGATTAGAAGACCTCGATCGAGTAACCAATCCACTCGATCGAGCTGCTGGATTTGGGCATTTACTCGATCACGCACTGATGCCACTCAATCGAGTGGTTTGGACAACAATTTCTACTCGATCGAGTGGTTTTATATTGATGGGCTTCGTGAAATAGTGTGGACGCCTTGTAATTTGTGATTGTACATAAGGGTGAAACTACGTAACAATAGAATCATCACTCCTTACTCTAGACTTTAGACCAGACAGCAACTTTATACCCTAGACTTTACTTTTGACTGTGAATTTTGGATCTGAATTGGAGGGCTTCCTCTGACTTTCTTCTTCTTTCCAATTCGGTATTATTGTTCTTGAATTCAATTAATTTTTTCTGGATGTTTTTTTGTTCCTTATTTGTTATTGTTGTTGTTCTTCTTTCTATTATGTGTAGCTAATTCCTTTGCTAGGATTTAGGGGAACCGTGACTTAGGTAAGATGAATTGATTAGTAGTGTTTAGATTAGGTTTGGAAGCAATCTTCGCATTTAATAGCTTTTAATTGTTTGAGTCGACGCATTCAATTGATTGACTTGATACCCCCTTGACCTAGATCGAGAGATTGGAAGAGGGCAGATCAGTGATGAACTTTGGGAATATGCTAATGAGGGCGAGAGCTAAGTCAGTATATCTTAGGGCGAATAGCGGACCGAGAGGACCTTTTCACTACCCACAAACCTGTTTAGATTCTACTTTGATTTCTATCCTGACCGTAGATGCCATGGGGAACCGTCGATCCTAGTTCTTCTTCTTTCTGATTTTTCGCTCTTTATTTCTCTTTCCCTTTTCTTTTGTAGTGTTAGAAAATCATTTAAACAAACCCCCATTTGTGTTACCTTGACAGACTTAGCAAGTTATAGGTTTCCCTCTCCCTGTGGATTCGATACCCGACTGCCTCTACTGCATTTGTTGAGACCGTTAGGTTTTATCTTTGATAGGGTTGCGATAGCCGTATCAAATTTTGGCGCCGTTGCCGGGGAGACGGTGTAATTTTTTATCTTTCTTTAGTTTGTCTCTGGTCTCAGGGAATTCATTCCTTGAGGCTGTTCTCATATTTGAGTTAGTGTTTAGTATTTGCAGGTATAAATCCTAAAAGAGGACCATTTGAACCTGCTGCTGCTGTAATTTCTCTGCAGGATGCCCAAAATTGCTAGTCATTCTGAGCCCAGTGCTGAGACTCTACCTAAGGGAACTACCCTCCCTCTTGCTGATGAAGGTACCTTCACAATACATCCGTCCTACTACAGTTTAGTGGAGCGGAATTTATTCGGGGGTATGGTAGATGAAGACCCAGCTAGGCATGTAGGGGTATTTACAGACTATTGTTCCGCCATTCCTGTAGTTGCTGGTGTTACGCAAGACAAGGTAAAGGAATTCCTTTTTCCTTTTTCCTTGACTGGCGATGCTAAGGATTGGTGGAGAGATTTAGATAGCAAGGCTGCTGGGGTTAAAGATTGGAGTTCGCTAGCTCTAGCCTTCTATAGACGGTATTTTCCTCCTCTGCGAACCAACGCGCTGCGCCGCCAGATCACGAATTTTACTCAATCTACTACTGAAGATTTGAGTATAGCATGGGCCAGGTTCAAGAAGCTAGTTCGCTCAGTTCCGCATCACGGGTTCGAGCAATGGTTTTTGTGCTGCCACTTTTACAATGGGTTGCTTTTTGAGCAAATAATGGTTCTGGATGCTGCTGCACGAGGGAGATTCCAGGCTAATGTGGAGGATGATGAAGGGTGGCAACTTATTGAAAATATGGCCATCTATTCTGCTAGCTACGGTAATCCTAGAGCGGAGAGAAGGAGGGACACTGTTGTTGAAGAACTTCATGTGGTAGAAACGGGGAATTTGGGTGAAATACACCAAGTTCAAGCTATTGAGATGGTTTGTGGTAAATGCGGTGATGAAGGACATGATCCTATTACTTGTTTGGCCGATTCAGCAAGGGTTCTTGCTTATAGGAAATTCAAGCAAGGGGGTTCTTTTTCCGAGTTATACGCCGAGTTAACCGCTGCAAAATCTCAACCACCCGTGGATGAAGGCAAGGTACTCATTACCGAAGCCGAATATGAAGATCTCAAGGCCACTGTCAATGCACAAAAGCTCGAGCAACAATCTAGTGCGGATACCCTCCGGAAACTGCTCGACAGATGCAATTAACTACTTCCAATCGAAGACCCAGTCAATGCCATAAATCTGAGAAGTAGTCGTGCTTATGACGGTCCTGTGCACGTTCCTGAAAGCACGCATACCGAGGTCGATGATGTCTCGGATGAATTAACTGAAGATGTACAGAGAAGTGTTTGATCGACTGAGAATACCATTCGATCGAAGGATTTTTTAAGGATACTGCTCGATCGAGTGAACCCACTACTCAATCGAGTAGTACTGCTGAAGAAATTCCTCGATCGAGCACTAAACATACTCTATCGAGTAGCCCGATGTTAGAAGATCTTCGATCGAGTATCCCTTCCATTCGATCGAGGGATGATGAGGAAGGAAGCACCCGATCGAGTGAACGGAAGTCTCGATCGAGTGAATGTCAGACATCAGGCATGCAAATCGAGATTGTGTGCGATGAAGTACTTTCCCCTGCTGAGAAGGTACCGAGTAAAGAGAAAATTGGGGACCCGTTTCCGATGGTCAGAGTCCCATACCCAGGTCGTTTGCGTGATTCAAAGACGGAGAAACAGTTCAGCCAATTTGTAGTCATGGTTAAAAACATTCAGGTAACTGTGCCTTTTGCCGAGCTAATCACTCAAGTACCTTCTTACGCCAAGTTTATGAAATATATTGTTACGCGTAAGAAGGCACTTGAGAATTTCGCTACTGTCGCTTTTATGGAAGAGTCTAGTAGTTTAATTCTGAATAAGTCTCCCCCCAAATTAAAGGACCCATGTAGTTTCTCTATTACTTGTGTTATAGGAGATGTCGTGATAGATAAGGCACTATGTGATCTTGGAGCTAGTGTAAGTGTCATGCCTTATTCTATCTGTCGTAAGCTTAACATGGGTTGTCTTAAGACGACCAACATCACCCTGCAGATGGCCGATAGATCTGTTAGGAGACCCTTAGGTGTCGTAGAAGACGTGCCTGTTAAGGTGGGCAAGTTTTTTATTCCTGTTGACTTCATAGTCTTAGACATTGCTGAGGATACCACTACCCAAATTATTTTGGGTCGGCCGTTTTTGTGTACAGCTGGGGCCATTATAGATGTTAAACACGGGTGTTTAACTCTAGCCATAGGGGATGATACAGTTTCGTTCAGTTTACCCGACACTTTATCTAGACCAATGATAGAGGATGCCTGCTTTTCTGTTGATATCATTGATGAGTTCACTTATGAGTTCTGGCCGGATTCCTTGATAAAGGATCCGTTGGAATCTTTAACATTGTTAGATGAGTGTGCAGATTATTTTGATGACAATGACGGTGTGCTGTGTTGGAGTAGGTGTCCTCCACAAAAGTGCGCCACATAATAAATCTTATTATGGAATATAATTGGGATAATTATTGACTACATATATGATTAGTCAGTTGATTAACGTAAATCAATAACGGTTGGCTAACTAGAGTTTGACGTTATTGTCGTTTGACGGCGGTGATCAACTGATCCCTTTCGGTCACACCTAAAGGATGAAATCCAAATAGTAACTAATTATTTGTATACGATACAGTTAATTAGTACATTACATATATTCGATATGTACGAGAGTTAATTGTTAGAAATTGAGTTAAGAACTCAAATTCAATTAAGCTTATTTTTCAATTATGCGATAATTGACTAATAAATTTATATCTTATTTTAATACGATTAAATAAGATTTAAGTTAGTAATTAATCGTTAAATTACTAAATTAGTTGAGGTTTTGAGATAGAGGTAATTAGTTAAATATATTTACAAGGAGTTGTAAAATAAATTAACTAAGCATTGTGGGACCCATTATATATTGATATAATGGTAAAATATTACTTAAAATGTTAAGTACATATTATTTATTTAATTGAGTCATATAATTGTTATATGAGCAAATTAACACTTAATTATACAAGATAATTAACCATATGATCAATAAGTATTTGTGAGACAAATATCAAAAATCAAAATGGACCTAACTAGGCCAAAATGGCCGGTTGGATTGTAGTTGGAAGGGTGATGATTTTTGTTCTTGTTTTTACTCTTTAGTTACTTATTGAAAGTGACATAACAAGTTGAAAACAATCATTACTTATACTACAACACTCCACTCAAATGCATGTGATCAAATTGAACAAAATAAGAGTCCTTTATGGACTAATATCATCCGGCCAAAGTGGCCTTATAATGGACAATGGTTGTTCATTTTTGATTAATTCATTTTGTGCAATTGTCATACTTCTTTCTAAAATACTTCCTCTCACTAAAACTCTCAAATACTAATATTTACTAAGTATTACTAGTGTAGTAATATAGTCATAATATTAGTAGTATAATATCTATCTTATTATCTAGTTAATAATAAGGGTAGATTATTTGGGTTTATCTTGGTGCAACTTAGAGGAGATCTTCTACTTTGGAGATTGTTTGTGTTCATCCATATTTGTAGCTCAAGAACAACAACAAGGAGTTCTTGTTGTGCCCATATATTTTCCATATCAATGTGAGAAAATTTCTTCTTTTATATAAATGTCTTTATATTTGCATGCATGTTACATAGATCATTAAATACTAAATTAACAAGTAATTTAGTAATTAATTAGAGGAGTCTAATTAAGGTCTATGGACTTTCATGTGGTATCAGAGCTAGCTTGTAGCATGCATGTTCATTTTGGACATTTTTGTTAAAGTTATAAGATAACTAATAAATCAAAGATTTTGAGTTAAAATACGATTCTGACAAAAATATTTGGTGCATGTATACCTACTGACCTCAAATTGTTTTTGGTCAAAGTTCGTGATTTTAGGGATTAATTTGCTATTTATTTTGATTTTTGGCGTTTAAACCAAGTTAACATGCATTTTATGAGTTAAAAGTTAACTAAAAATAGTTGAATGTTGATTCTGGCAATGAAATTTTAATATGATCTCACATGAATTTTATACATATTGTATGTAAAAGTTCGTGACTTTTACTTATGTATTACATGTTTATTGATTTTTATACGATAAAAGTCGATAATATGAGATTATAATGTTCATAAAAATGAAACGTCCATTTCTGGTCTTGAAATTTTTTTAAACATTTAACATTATGATGTTGATACTCTTGGTGAAATTTCATAATTTGTTTCACTGTTTTACTATATCTAATGTTTTTATTTGATAAAACCATTAAATACAAATCTATTTGTTCATAAAATTAATTTAAATTTTTGAGCAAATGTTTTTTTATTTTTATAGTTCCTGGAGTTGTTCCAGAATGTACAAAATTTTTGGTTTCAAATTTTATGATGTTTATATTTTATTTTGGTTTTATTTCATAATAGTTATGATTAAACCGTAATATTTAGCAAATGAAATCAAATCGATCTAATTAATGACCAACAAAATTAGTATTGACTAATTTTGAGTTCTAAATCAGTTTAGTTAATTAGTTTGAATTTAAATGCGATTTAAATGTTGATATTGATTTTTAATGGATAAAAATCAATGAATCCCGGAAAAATCGAGCTACTATGAGCATGAATGAATTTAGGACGATTTTGGCATGAATTTTGCAGCAATTTATTTTATTTATGTTTGAATGAATGAATGTCATTTATTTAATTATTTATGCAAAGTTTGTACCTAGTATGGCCTAGTTATTTTTATCGTTATTACCCGTAATGTAAGGGAATAACGGTTTGATTGTAATTTTATTGCAATCTCGTATCGCCGGTTTGTATAATTTAATAATTTTATTTTATAGTATAAATGTATAATAGGAATTTGTTTATTTGTACATTTGTAATTATTTTTATGAAGACCGGTGACTCCCTCAAGACGGTGCCATTTTGGAAGGTGTTCCAAGTGAAGAGGCAAGGGACCAAAGAGTTATTGTAACACCCCACGTTCGTTGAAGAGGTCCATTGATAGGCTTAAATGACTAGTGCTTAAAGGGTTTGAAAGTACTACTCATATCAACAAAGTGCACTTTCTTTTCTGGTCATCCATGCAAAAGAACTCAAAAGTTAAGCGTGTTTGACTGAGAGTAGTCTTGGGATGGGTGACCTCCTGGGAAGGTTCCCGGGATGTGCATGAGTGAGGACAAAATGCGCTGGAAAGGACCCGTGTTGATCTGTGGGCCATGTACACAGCCAGGAGAGCTATCATGAGTGACCGCTCCTGACCCAAGGTTTGGGCCGGGGTGTTACAAATGGTATCAGAGCAACCCTGCGACCGTGTGGTGATGGAGGCAGTTGTTATACGCTCCATTGTGATCACCCACCTAGCGGGGGAGGATTCTGGGTTAGCGGTTATGCTCCCAGGCGCAACGAGGACGTTGCGTTCTTCAAGTGGGGGTGATTGTAACACCCCACGTTCGTTGAAGAGGTCCATTGATAGGCTTAAATGACTAGTGCTTAAAGGGTTTTGAAAGTACTACTCATATCAACAAAGTGCATTTTCTTTTCTGGTCATCCATGCAAAAGAACTCAAAAGTTAAGCGTGCTTGACTGAGAGTAGTCTTGGGATGGGTGACCTCCTGGGAAGGTTCCCGGGATGTGCATGAGTGAGGACAAAATGCGCTGGAAAGGACCCGTGTTGATCTGTGGGCCATGTACACAGCCTGGAGAGCTATCATGAGTGACCGCTCCCGACCCAAGGTTTGGGCTGGGGTGTTACAGTTGGTTTCCGAATTTGTAACTATCTAGTTAATTTTGATTAGCTAGGTCGCCATACTAGGATTTTATTGTTGCTTTATTGCTTGCTTTGTTTTCGCTCATGCCAAAATCGTCACACATGCATTTTATTTACCGTTATTGTCAATTCAACGTTATTCACAATTCACCGACTTAGTTCGCTTATAGGGAATTAATAACAAAATTTACAAGACCTCTCACATAACTTAAAAATTGAGATTTAGCCTTACCAATTAGTAACACCTATGAACCTCGTGTTCATTAGGGCTACCACGCTCGTGGGTCCCTTTTTACCTCGGGTAAGTAGGGTGATGCGATCACAAGCCAAAATTGGATTGGACTCAATGAGATAAGCGTTATCTTGGGACTAGGAGATGGATTTAGTTGAAATCCGTCAACCAAGAGTTCTAAGTGTAGAATTAGTCAAGTATTGACTTACCATTTTTAGATAAAGGTAGCATGCGATGTCTATTTTTGTCTAAAGATGGGTCTTGGAATCACTTATATAATTTCGTGAGGGGTCATTATATGAGTGACTTGTTTAAAATTGTTTTTACAAGTAAAATATATATAAGCAATGAATGTTTATTTTCCGTTGATATTTATTTTTATTCGCGCAATGACATATATTTTATCCTTCTATGAACTTGTAAATCCGTTCAATCATGGAAAGGAGATTCCATTATTTTATATGGTAGCATTTTGATTGCAATCTCCGTTTATACCACCGTAGCTAAAAACAAAACGAATTTTATCTTTTGATCCTCATATTCACCATTGCAAATGTCTCTTATGAAGAGTAATTGAATAAGTCACACTTAGTCAAAAGCGTTTTTGAATATTTTGTGACGCCTTCTTGTAACAATGGTACATCAAAATTTTTGCTCCAAAGAAAATATTTGTATTTTGGTATGTCGTCATAATGCTCCTTATCGAGGCTTACCTCAAAAGAGGCCAAATCAGTTGGGACGACTAGGTTAATAGATTTATTTGAAATCGTGAACAACCAAATACCGTAGTCACTTCATGAAACGTTTATCCTTTTGAAGGTAAAACCATGAATGAAATGAATAATAGTCTTCACAATAATTCTAATATACTTGTCTAAGTAGAGATTCATGAAAGTGAGTGGGAGCACTAAAGAATGATGTTTATATTCTTAAATTGTTAAGACGAGGTTCAAGAGTAGGTTGGCTCGACTTTGACACAAGGCAAGGGATAAAGGCAAGACTATTTTGAATAGTAAAGTCAAAACCCAAGCAAGGTGTCAAACCCAACTTTTGACGATTCTATTTTATAGCATAGGACACAAGAAAAGAATCTTCCCAAAGTTTTCTAAAGAGTTAGAAATTAGGTGTAATTTTTCACCCAGAATATCTGTATGATCGACATTAATTTTGCTAAATGCAAATATTTTTGGGTATTAGATATCCATTATGGTTTTCATCAATGTATTCGATGCATATAATAATGATTCGTGCGACGACTAACCATGATTAAATGTCGACCTACAAGGGAAATATAACTATTGTAGTTTTATTTCTATAGAGACCTATAAAAGTTATAATGTGATCAATCTAGTTTTGGATTTAGAGGTATACTTTAATAAACGTTATTATGTACATAACCTCTAAATAAAGAATATAGTATCCACTTTTGTGTACGACACAAGTGTTTCACTTTTGTGAATAGAACAAACGTTGAATCTTTTTTATGCCTATACTTGGTCAATGGTTATCCCATACCAATCAAAGGTAATTATATTCTTGACCTAAACTAGTAATTACTTGTCATATAGATTGAAAAAGGCTCAAAATTGGTGACCTATGTCTAATCTTAATTCTGGATTGTGTAGCACATTAAGAGGCTAGTATTAACAACTATCCCTAACCCATCTGATTTTTGAATCTTATGGTGTGTGCAAATCTTGTATTCAAGGCAAGATGATTCGTGCCCTTTTGTTGAAAAGGAAATCGAACTAGTAAATTATTGGCCCCATTACATAAGAATACGTGTGGTCCAATAACAAACACAACCAGAGATGGTAATGATTACTTCACTTGATTTACCGACTATTTAAGTAGATATTATGTTTGATTCTACTTAATGAGGTGCTAAGAGAAATCTTTGAAAAGTTCAAAGAGCTTCAATGAGAAGTAGTTAACCACTAGAACATTAGATCAAGGACTTACGACTAGTTCGTAACTATAAATATCTAAGTATTGACTTTGATTTTCACCAAAAGTATTGTGAAATGGTTTCTTAAGTTAACTTCTCTAACACACATTATTAGATAAGGTGTTGTTGAATAGAGAAAAAGAACTTTATACGATATGGTTTTGTCTTTATCAAGTCAAAATGAGCCATTTGACTAACCTTGGGATCTTAATATTTTTTGTCTGCTATTTCTTTTCCCACCATATTAAAACACATTTAAAACTGTCTGATCTCATTTCATATGCGATATGGGTAGGTAGCGTACCTAATTTATAAGTTATTTGAATGAAACAAGTGCTCATAACTATAAATATCTAAGTATTGACTTTGATGTTCACCAAAAGTATTGTGAAATAGTTTCACAAGTTAACTTCTCTAACACACATTATTAGATAAGGTGTTGTTGATTAGAGAAAAAGAACCTTATACGATATGGTTTTGTCTTTATCAAGTCAAAATGAGCCATTTGACTAACCTTGGGATCTTAATATTTTTTGTCTGCTATTTCTTTTCCCACCATATTAAAACACATTTAAAACAGTCTGATCTCATTTCATATGCGATATGGGTAGGTAGCGTACCTAATTTATAAGTTATTTGAATGAAACAAGTGCTCAATAATCCCACATTGACCACGAGAACAAAGCGTTTGTGACTCGTGATGCTGTCTTTCAATAAAAATACGATTATTTCTTGATAAGACAAAGTGGGAGAAAATGTTACAAGAGCCACAAACTGAGCATATGGTCCGGAAAAAGTTTCCTCATTGCTTGTTCAATAGTAGTTTCTTCGGAACCTAAGAGGTCAGGTGGAATTTTATCGCTCCTTTAATAGCTGTGAATTCTATATGCCCTTATAAAAGACTGTGTTTTTATTCCCAACTTCTGATAACGGGGGGGGGGGGGGGGTGGCTAGAGTCATACGATTCGTAATGGACTCCATGCATGATGGTCAGGTATGTGACCTGGTAAATTTTACTTGAAGAAGTGCGACCTCTTCAATGTAAATTGATTTTTAAGATCGAAATTTGCATGGATAAACATTAAAATGTTTTCAAAGATAACTTGGTAGGCAAAGAGTTTTGCACCAACCTTAATTTTTGATCCATTCGAATATACTTGGCGATTACAGCATATCATAATAGTATGATGTCAATTGGACCTCAAGAACCACCTTCTCGAATACGATTCTAGAAGAGGTAGTATATTTTATATTCACCTGTGGGTTCGTAGACCCTAACTATCCTAAGTTAATTTGCAAGCTTAAGAGGATGTCTTAAGTAAGCACTAAAGAGTTGCAATTAGTGTGTCAATCATGTCATAAAATATTTCTCGATATCTCGAGGAATTATGTTTATACATGAAGTTTAGTGGGAGTAATATGGTTTTCATCAGTCTTATATGTGGAGACATATTGATCATTTTAGATGATGACAGATTTTGGAGAAGTAGAATAAATCTTTTAGATATCTGGATTTATGGAGATAAATCTAAAAGGATATTGGCATTGAGTCAAAATTCTTATATTGATAAGATCTTTGACTAGTTCAAGGATGTTGAACACATCATAATTGAGTCCTTTTGCTTCCGCTGCGGGGTCAATTATATACGCTGTGATGTATACTCAATCCGACATTTCGCATGCTTTGAGTATGACGAATCATTTGCAATCAAATCCAAGTGAGAGTCACTTGATAGCCATAAAGAACATCCTTAGTACTTGCTAAGGACTAAAAGATATGTTCCATGTGTTTGGAGTTTAAAATGAGTTGCGTGTAAGGGTTACACAGACTTCAGTTTCCAAACTGATCAAAGTGATTTGAAATCACGAGTTGGCTGTGTTTTATAGAAGATTTATCCGTTGGAAGAGTTCCAAACAGAAAATACTATTGGAAAGGTTCCAAGTAGGAGTGACATTTTCAAATAGAAATGTCATGTATCCGCTAGAAGTGTTCCAGGCAGTTTATCATTGCGGATTTAACAACGGAAATGGAGTACATTGCGTCATATGATGAGGCATATGAAAGTAGCTTGGACTCGACAGTATTGGAGGGACTAGAAATAGTTCATATAGCTGTATATCCTATCCCATTATACTGGTAAAACAGTGGGAGCTACCTTTAGGCCAAGAGTCTTAAGTCTAGATTCAAACCTAGACACGTACTCAGAAAGTTTTATGTAATATGAGATTACGTAGACAAAGAGAAATAGCAATCAGAACGATGGAAAGATGCAAGTATTGCTAATCCATTAGCCATGCTTTTTGCAGGCTGAACATGATAGTCATGTCATTTCAATGGGGATTGAAATATGTCCCTGAATTGCTAAAGATTATAAGATATGACATTATTGATAGCGTATCAATTTTTCCAAATATTTGATAATCGCATTCATTGTTAGAGTTTCATTAAAAACTCCATTATTTAGTTTGACTAAATTTTAATACTTTGTTTATCCGAATTCGTTGAAAGAAAGGTTGAACCCAATTCAAGTGAACAGGACGAACTTAGTATTTTGTCCCTAGTCACTCAATGAGGTGACGTCTCGAAATGACTAGATTGTAAGTCGATCGATGGTTGGTTCAGCACCATGGGGTCATGGAGATGACTGGTCGTTTACATATACAGACTGTATGACACTCTGTCGGACAGTGACATTATAGAGACCCTTAAATCAATTATTTGATGCCTGGTCGTGGCAGGGTCTTCTATCTTATTCCTATAAGTCGATTTTTTTGACTGGCGACCGTCTATCTGAGTCGGTGCAGTTTCCGATTGGTTTTGTTTGATGTTCTAGGTCGTGCCGTAAAAGGAGGCCGATGGACTTCTTCTGGATCATGGTGATCTGCATCATACAGAGTAGATGGATCAACAGGAATTGTCCACCCACGTTGGGTAAAAACATCTTTAGGCCACTCGAGGAGTAGTTACTGTAAATGCGTGGCCACGCTCGGAAAGAGATATATGGTAGATTTTCCGGTCAGACAGTTACTCTCCTGCAGCAGGAGCTCACCCAAGGGGCCTTGATGATCAAGCCACAAAAAAGGCAAGCCTAACCCCAATGACCCCTCAGATGGAAGCTAGAGTTACAAGGTCCAAACGACAAGCTATGACAAGCCAAGACCAAACCATGCCAAGCTACAACAGTAAGGGAGACAGTCCAAGACTCAACAACCCATGCCAAGCCCCAACACAACCCACATTACCCACACAAGACAGAAACAAAACCCATCAGGCTCAGACAGACCAATTCACAAACCCTGTATCTAGGAGGTACACCAGAGCATCCCAACCACCCCCACCATGGCCTACCATCAAGCCAACCCA